>JANHGB010021667.1:0-10930 GCA_026283785.1 Coracopsis vasa | reverse complement strand
TTACATGTCTTAATAGTTTCATCAATTCCGATTCTTTTTTAGACTTCCATGTTCCATCTGAATACTTAACTAACATTGAGATATGTATTATACAGGAAGCAATACCGAGTTCTACTGTATTCCTGAAATGAGAACACATCCTCTGTACCCGCAGCTTATAAGGTCATGCCATGAGAGTTTGTTAGAAAGGTTTCTGTTAAAAGTTCCAAAGTCAAACAGCTTGACGAGGCAGTGAGGAGGAGTATTATTTCATAATGATTGTAAACAATTAGACAAGTACTCTCAAGAAGGATGCTGAACCTCCCCATCACCATGTTACTTCAATCCCTCTATCTGTCATACAGAGTAATCTTCTATGCTGCTGAACATGAATCAAGTCTGGTTCTGGTTTAGAAGAGATGCTGTGAGCAGGAGATGGGACTCCAACCTTCTGAGGTTCCTTCCCACCAGTCTTCCACAAGCGTGACATAGAAGTACAGGCAGGTCAAGCAATAGTTTCTATTTTAAATAAATGCACTCAGCCTTCACCTGTAGTTAAATGTATATTCATGGCCAGCCTGTAACAACATTAAATAAGTGACAGACCATTTGGCCAGAGAAAGAGCAGAGCTGGAGAAGCATCACACTGCAATTGCCTTGACAATTGCCCACTGTGCCACAGGGACTCCCGACACATCCTCTCTGCAAGGGATTGAAAGGGCTGCCCAGGGTATAGTCCACAGTATTTCCGAGTATCAATTTAAATCATAGATCTTCCTCAAAAATATGAGCAATTAATTACAGTTAATGCCCTCTTGGTCATTAAAGCAAGCCCTTGGCATACAGATGGAGGGATGAAACTAAGTGACACACATGTGCCAGGATCATCGGTAGCCAGTGGATGGGGGGGACAGGCTGCTGAGGGAGAGCAGAGCCTGCACTTTTCCCCCATCAGGTGTGCAAGAAGATGAAGGAAACAAAGAGCCTTGGGTCTATTTTCAGTCTCCAGTAAGTCCATCAATCAGTGCCTGATGTACACACAGCCAGGTGCTGGAGCAAAACACACAGAAAAACCTGGGAGCTCAGGCTGCTGGATTGGGAAATGCTTGTTGCAGCAGCACGGGGCACAATACAGACAAGACATGCTCAGAGTATCGGGGCTCCAGCCTGACTGGCAGCTGGTGTAGCAAGCACAGGTTGTGCTCAGAAGAAAACTGACATATCTCTGTCCGCGCCACAGCTGGAACAGACATGGGAGGTGCCTATGGGCTGCTCACACACACATCTGTGGGAGGGCTGAACCCAGTGTTTCTGAAGATCCCCCAAACCACACACATTGCTGTAGATACAATACACTCCCATGATAGTGTGCGTTGCCTCTCTAAAGCCCAACTGAGTGACAGTGACAGTGTGGACATGAATCCAGTTTATCTCTGTGTGCAGCTAGAGACATCACACCAGATGTTGAGCAAGAGGGAAGGTCTGCAGGGGGTGGTAGGAGACAGAGCAATAGTGATTCCTGATGGGGATGGGGTTTGTACTTCTATTCCCCTTCTGTAGGGCAGAGGGAATGAACATTTCTTCCGATTTACTATTCTGAGGAAAAAAAAACCCAAAAGAAAACAAAACAAAAACCAACCCATAAAACATTTTTCCCAAGAGTAAATATTAATTTCAAGTCAAATAAGGAGCCTGTAAATATCTGTGCAGCCAAACTAAGATACCAGCACGGAGTACATGCACAAGTCTTTTCTTACCAACTAATACCCATCTTCTCACTAAAACACAAATACCTGCTGGGCTGTTCTGCGCTGTGGAAGTATATGCAAGATGCTGGTTCTGAAATGGTTTACCTGAACTTTGAAAGTGTATCAATAGCAAATTAATGCTGTGTGCCTTTGCACTCTGCAGTGATGAGTGTTTGGTAAAGGGCTTTACTTCCATTTGAGTTAAAACAAGAGCAGACAAGTATGGGATTACAGGGAGGTGATATGCCCTCAGCATCAGCCCTGGCACCAAGCCAGGCTCTTTTGCCGGGCTGAGTGTGCAGTAGTACAGAGGCACAGAGACTAGCCTCGATTTTAAGCAGTCTGCAGAAGAAAAGAGGCAGCACATTGAAAGCCAGCACAGATACAGCCACTAGCACCAGTAAGGCACTACAGTATCCACAGACCAGGGCCACTGCCATCCCCACGGGGAAGGGTAACAACCTGAAGGTGAGAGCTCTCCAGGAAAGCAGCCAATTATGGTGCAATCAAAATTCAGAGCAGCAGCAGGGAGGGAAGCAGCACCTCCCTAACTCCACACTACTGAAAAACCTATTGAAAGCAGAGATATATCCTAACCCATCTGTGCCAGCCACCACGATGTTGATGCAGCAAGCCCTATGATGTCCTATAGACATCCACCTGAGTTAGAAATGGCAATTTCCACATGAGCAGGCATATCTTTCACTAAGTTTTTCAAGTTAGCTTGTGGAGTAGCTCTGATCTATCAGGCTGCGACCCAGCCATGCATAGAAAATTGCCCAGCCCACAAACCTCTCCTGGTCACAGCCTGTGGCAAGCTATACCATGCTGGTCTGCCTGCCCCATGCACTGCTGCTGAACCAGGGCACGTACCATCATAGTCCAGCTTCAACATGTTGCTTAAATCCCTTTTGAAAAAAACGTGTATATATAAGATATCACTGCAAAC
This sequence comes from Coracopsis vasa, assembly GCA_026283785.1. Lineage (NCBI taxonomy): Eukaryota > Metazoa > Chordata > Aves > Psittaciformes > Psittacidae > Coracopsis > Coracopsis vasa. The sequence goes on along the minus strand of JANHGB010021667.1, from coordinate 8,254 downwards.
TGTAGGATTGAATTGTGCATTTCAAAAATAAAGGCAATCAAAAATATATGGCAGTTGCTGATTCTCTAGAGCTGTCTCAATTGGTGAGCAATTCATGGGGAAATACTTGGATCAGACAAATCAAGCCATGGAACAGTGAAAGCTTTGCAGAGTGTTTTCCCTTGTGAGCAGGAGTGTCTAAGGAACTCAAAACTAAATTGGGGTTAGGAAAAATAATCTTTACATCAATTGTCCCCTCATATCACAAAGACACTGCTGACATGCCACTGAGTAGAGCTTCAGTCTCACCAAGAACAGGCATGGAGTCCAGCTGAGCTACAGAGCTATACACTCACCAGGAGATAAAGTTATCCCCTCATGAATAAAGAAAATTATATGCTTAGAATTATCTTAAGATTACAGGTGTGCTTCTTTAACCCCTTCCCCTAGTTTACAAGCAACTAAAACTGTATCTCACATGAATCATGTAATATTTTAAGTTAAAATGTTATGATTTTTTATTTAATGCTTTAATATTTTAGTAATTTCATATGGATCTGATGTTCACAGATCACAAAACATATAAAACCACCTTTTCTTGTGGAGAGGCACAAAAAGCTTCCTTTTATCTAGAGTGTTGACTTGGTGTTTATATGACAGCAGTTTAAATGACATTAAAGCCAAGTACTTCTCACCTCAAGACCTCAAGTACATATAAATACTATTTGCACATTATAACACTCCTTCAAAAGCTCAAGATGTACATGTGTGTGGCGAACAGAGCGGGAAAGAAAAGCAAAGTCACAGGTCCAGGTTTGCATCAGTGATTCAGTGAAGTTAAAGAGGCTCCTACAAGCCCCAATTTCCATACTTCGGTTACTATAGAGTGCTTTTTCCCTGCTACCTAGAAATGACATTTCAACCCAGAGGGTGCAAGATGGGACCACCAGTGCTGGCGAAACTCCATTCTCCCCTGCAGATGCAGTTACACTCACCACTGAAAACACACCCCAGAGCAAATTGCAGAGAAGCAGCTCCTACAGGCAGCAGCTGAGCCCTCAGCAGCCATGCATAGCTCCCCGGGGTGGGGGGTGGGCAGCTTTTTGGCCCAGAGGCATCAGCATCCACCACCACATTTGCCCAGGGGCCACCAGCATGGAGCTAAGCAACAGCAACCATGGGGCCTCCAGCAGGATTTACACTTTTCACTGCTGATTCACCTTTTGCCATAACCATCTCTCAGCAGTTACTCTTCTGCTACGTCTTTTCTACCATCCAGCACTTCCCAGTGGTCCTGCCTGCTCCAGCAAACCCCTCTGCACCCACAGAGCTGCCATTGAGAAACCAGGAGATTTTGCTGTACCTGGACAGTTTTTCAGGCATGGCACAGGGCTCCCAACCAGACAGCTTCCACTCCAGTTCCCTCCTGCAGAGCCAGCCAGGACCAGCACTGGAAAGCTGATCTGAGGCAAGAGAAAACACTGGAAAGTACAAAGACCCTCTCTTCACCCCACTACCCTCACTCAAAAAATAAATCAATTAAACACATACATACATACATATAAATAAAACATGCCTTCATTTCACCTTATTCTTTCAGGCACAGGATCTCCTCTCCAGCATTCCCTAGGACAAGCAGCAAACTCATTTCTACCTCAGCACTCTATTATGTGTGTAAGCCAGCAGCAACAATCCCAAGTCCTTTCCTTGCTTTCCCTTTCCAGGGCTCTTTTCCAGTCCAGGGCAGAGGGATGTAATTGAGGGGCACTTTCACCTGCTGAACTGGGGGTGGGAAGGACTGATCCCTGGCACCTGGCTCCATTTACTTCATTCACACCTCCCAAAGGAAGAGGTTGCTACTTCCTATTAAAATAAAGAAAAAAATCACCACATTTAAAAAGTTAATAACTGTCGTTTATAAGAAATGTTACCAGATGCTGCCCTGTCAAGCTTGACCACAGATTTGCTGTCTTATGCCATGATCTAAGGCATCTGGGGACACTTAAAGTGTTAAGTAAAATACTGAGTGAATATCATCAAATTCTGTCAGACTGTACAGTCTGATATTTCGTACCAAAGTGATAATACAAGCTTTAAAAAAACACTGATTACCATCAGCAGATATCTTCCCTTAAGTAGAATTAATTCCTTCTCCAAATTTTGCTTCACTCTTGATCTACTACAAACACCTAAGAAAAGGTAGCAACATATCCTTTAAAACAGTGGCCTGTTTGCATGGTATTCATTACATTCTGGAGAACATCATCCATCCCACCCTGCAAGCTGTGAATATCACATTCAGGGACCAGTAGTCATTCTCAGGGATCCCTCTTGTGTTTGTGTACTGCATGCTTGAGGTTTGCATGGAAATTAAACATGGAGGAGTGCAAACTAGTACAGGAAAATAATGAATCCTTGTCACACAAAGGTATAACTGAAACCTGGTGTTGAAATGAACTTAAATCATGTTACTATAAATTTCTGGTAAAAAGCCACACTGAGAGAAGCAGCATTTTAAGGAAAAAACCCTCTGAAGTTATCTGACACCAGGGCCATTGCAAAGTGCCATCTGTTAACAGCTGTGAAGTAGATCTGATTATAATTACTGATACCCCCAGTAAAATATGATGCTGCAATACGGAGTATTACCTCTGGACAAATACAGTGTCTGTGTCTGAGGGGTCCAGCTGTCACAAGGCTGCTGTGATAAATGACTTGCCCTGGGTGGCTGAGTGCCCCTCAATGGGGACAGAGCCCTGCACCAGGAGGATGCTGTAGAGTGGTGTCCACATGGGTACCTGCTACCAGTGCTGCTTTCTATGGGCCACGCAGGTGTGCAAAGGTAATTCCTGCTGGCAATGTTGCCGGCCAAGACTCCTTGAAAAATATTTCTGCATTTTCAATCAAGGCTTTTGGCCAGAAACCTGAGTCTCACTCTGCTGTTTCCATCCTGACTAAAAGGGAAAAAAACAACAAAAAAGTAACATGCACCACTTTTGGTGCAGCCTTCTGTCATTAAAAACATGAAGTCCTGTTTCCTGGAACACAGTAGCAACAGCAAGTAGTCATCCAGCTCCGTATTTTCAGCAAACACTTTGCTGAAGAAACCCCATCTTGAGTGGCACTTGCCGTTTTCTCTGCCCATTTTCCCCGAACTTCTGCAATCTAGATCCAGTCCCTAGCGCAAGAGCTGACCAGCACTTGACAAGTTTGGACAGGCCATAGTGATGCCAACACCTAGCATTCATATAGTTAAAAATTATTAACTCTTTTCACCCAAAGAAATACAGTCTTATCCACCGTCATTCTTATATTAGCATTCCTGGATTTCAGCTTATTCAACCAAAGGTTTTCCAGTTTGAGGAAATTGGTTTAATTTAAAAAAATTTATAGTGCTTATTTAAAGCTCCCTTTCAGAAACAATTTATTTAAAATGTAGTTGAACTCTTCATGTTTAAATGCTAATAACGCTCTAATTAAAATATCATTTGTAACTTTTTCCTTGCAGTTCTTGCACCTGAAGCAGCAGCACCGCTGTGCACATTGAAGCCATCTTTTAAGAGAGAAATGTCTTAAATGCCTTTGCTGACCAACAAGTCAGTACCCCAGATGAGAAAATCACTGTTGAGGTGCACTTCATCATAAAGCAACTTTTAAAGAGCAGATAAGTGCTGGGTAGAACTTCTCTAAGACCTGTTGAAGCCCCATGAATCCATCAGTGGATGGTGAATCTCTGACCCCTTGTGCTCAGCTGCCCAGGAAAAGGTCAGCTCCACAGCCCTGACCTGTCTACTGAGGCCTTGAATATACATGATTGCACTCAGCATCTTGAGTTATAGCCTTCCTCCTGATTGTCTTGAACCTTTGGAGAAAGAAGTATCTCATCGGCTTCTGCCTCAAGGCTGAACTGCCTCCATTCAAGGCCACCTTTAGCCAAGCAGCAGCACTGGAGCGTGCTGCCTTATAAAGCAGATTTCTCCACCAGTCCAGCTCCAATCTCCTTTTATTTTATTTTTTTTTTCCAACTTGGGTTTGTTTAAATTTTCATTCAGGTGTTTAATGCATTTTATTTTTTTCCTAACGCAATCTGCTATGACAAGAAGTCTATCTGGGACTTGAGAGAGAAAGAGCTGTGCCTGGGCAAGGTGAGGCTATCTCAGCCAGATACACCACCCATGCCACCACCGTTTCTTGGTGGGTATGCTTGCAAGGGGAGGAGGAGACTCCAGGGGGGCTTCCAGCAGCTCCACCTCCTCACAGAGCTGCTATCAGGGCTGCCTTTTCCTCTACACAAGCTTCAGCTCCATCAGCACGTTACAACACGTCTTGTGAGACGTTTTATACAAACCCAACAACACAGCAGGCTCCTGCTGCATGTGATGGCTCCTGAAACTGGTTTTTAAGTCCACAGAGGCACAGCAAGCCGGTGGCATACTGAGGAACACATGAATACGCACGTCCCACGTGGTTCACACAGAAGAGTACTTTTCTAATATGAAGATGTATTTCTTTGTGTCATGTCCATATCCAATTTTTACAGCTGTCTCCCTCTTTCTCATTAATTACCTCCATCCCAGTGGGCAGCCAAATTACATGCCAAGATAGTTCAGAGAGAGCCTGTTGGCTCTATTCAGTGAAAAGTAAGTTAATATATTAATTTACATAATTGCAATCTTTTGGGAACAAATTATCCTTTGCAGTGTATCTGGCCAGGTACTGTGACAGCCCTGTCAAGCAGCACTTGCAGACATAAAGGAGCTAATAATCCTACGGCAAAATGACAGCAAGCTTCTTGAGGAGGAGAACTACTGCTTCTCCATGGCTGGGATGTCTTCATCAGCTGTCCAGTCCAGCCCAGCAGCAGGGAAGAAGGATCTGACAAACATGAGCCTCAGGGCTTGGCAGAGTGGCAGGGAGGCAGACGCCACCAGCATCCCTGTGCCCTGATCATGGATTCTGCCATTTCAGTGAGTGCTCCTAGGGAGCATGCATCCCTCAGGCATGCACAAACCACCTTGGCAGCCCATTGCAGATGCACTTGCATGTTTACACAATCTGGATTTTATACTGTAAAATAGATCAGCCATTCTTTATCCCAGAAGCTACCAGGTACGCATGGGAATGGTTCAAAGCTGCACCAGGGCAGGTTTGGACTGGCCATGAAGAAGTATTTCTTTGTGAGAGGGTGGCCAAACCCTGGAACAGGCTTCTTGGAAAGGTGGTTGATGCCCCAAGGCTGTCAGTGTTGAAGGGGCATTTGAACAATGCCCTTAACAACATGCCTTAGCTTTTGATCAGCCCTCAAGGGGTCATGCAGTTGGACTAGATAACCGTTGTAAGTCCCTTTCAGCTGAAAAAAACCCCTCTGTTCTCTATTCCCTTCTATTCTACGTCAGTCTGGCATCAGTGTAGCACCATTTTCTTTCAGCAGTCGTACCCCTGTTTATGTCATCCTCACCGTGAACTGAATCAGACCCTGCAAATTTATGGGGTTGTTTTCCACACGTTCATTATTGGTTACTGCACTTTTTCTAACAAAATGGAGGAGAGGAAAGTTGTGAATATTTATACTCCAGAGGATCCTGTTGTGAGATATTAGCTCTGCTGACGGCATGGGCTCTCAGCTGGAGACCAGGATGAAAGAGGTTCTGTTACAAGCCTTGCTTGAAATTAAAAAAAACTCATAAAAATCACCTGTCTGTTCTCCTCATTAAGCCCGTCTGATGAAGGCCTCAGGGGAGCTGATCAACATGAATATTTTTCCACATCTAAGTAGAATAAATATACTTAAAATCAGTCACCAAATGAGAGTGTATTTATAGCTAATTACCAGTGGAATACACCCGGAATGGAACACAGTGAGTTTCAGACATCCGTTGACTGGCATGTTTTATAAATACACAATTTCTCACTGCCTCGGATAAAGTCGTTTAAAAGACTGACTCTTGTTTCCATTGCCTTGATTTAAATAGAACAAATTAAGATAATAAGCAAAGTGAAAATGTAGAAAATAAGAAAAAAAATTAAACCTGCATTTTTCTAAAGTTTCCCTGGGAAGACCTCTGGGCATTTATTAGGCACTGGAATTCCTGGGATGAAGTGTGCTGGTGGCCGAGGGCTACAGGCAAGTACCTTCCCTCCCCACTGCTGATGCTCTCTGTGGGAGAAGAGGCAAGCTCCTCTTAAGTACTGAATTACACCCTGCTTATCACAATCATACACACATTAAATATTATTTTTAGTCTATTTTTAAAACATACTTTTTAAATAGTGGTAATTGGAGCTCTGAGACCCAGTGAGGCACAGGCCAATCAGTGAGGGAGCAAGGGCTCACTGCTGAAGGGGCTGCTTTAGCAGGTAGGGCAGCCCTCCCACACCTCTTGCACTGTGCATCTTTCCCGGAGTCACGTTAACTAGGCTAAGTTCCCTCTTTCTCTGTCCTGAAGCTTTACATTAATAAATGAAGCATACACTGCCTCCAGCACTCATAGGTGGGTGGTTTAGTTAAGGCAAGTCCCAGCAGTACAGAGTTACACCAAGATAAGCACAACATGAAAATACAGACAGAGGCCAATCCCCACAGTGGGTTTTGGATGCAATGGAAGCCACAGTGACATTTAACCCAGCTAACCCAGAATCTCAGCTGTGTCAGTGTATCCTAAGCCTACCATGACCTGGCAAGGCAGGCTGCACTCCTTGGTGTCCCTTGGCAGTCCCTAGCTGGGGATGCAGAAGCTCCATCCTGGCCAAGCCAGAGCATCCTTCTGCTGAGGAACAGACACATCCCTCCTTCAGCAAGAGCCCCATAAAGGACACCTCATGCCCCCATCACTTCTCTCACTGAATCCCCAAAGCATCATGACAACAAATTAAGTATTTTTTCCCTCCTGAAAACTCCCTGAAGAAGAGCTGTGCTGTGATTCTCCTCAGGAGGGTCTCCCCACCACTCATCCTTTGAGGCTGGCAGTGATGCTTGCATAGAAAAACTGCCTCTTTCTGGGAGTAAGAGATAAGGAATAATGTGAATGCCCACGGCTGTGGAAAGTCTTGGACAGCCCTTTGGGGTTGCACTTGGTGGTTCCTCAGTGTTATCCACAAAGTGCAGGATGTACACCTGCATCACCCAGGGACGGGAAGGCACCCTGTGCTGTGCTGGCACCTCAAGCATCAGTATGTAGGAGCTACTCACCAGCACATATCTCGGCAGAGGTTGGTGCCGGCTGTGTCGTAAGCTCAGGGGAACTTTCATGAGTGTTGAGCGATTATAAAATGCAGTGTTGGCGTGGGCTGTACCCCACTCAGGGCAGTCAGCGGCAGATTCACCACCGGCTGAGTTGCACCACTGCTCAGTCCTTATGCAGCGCTTTGAGCCCTGGCATGGGCTGTCCCCAGTGTGAACGTCTCAGAAGCCAGAGAATAAAATGTCACAGTCATGCAGTATTCATCACAACCAAAATCCCAAGTAAGGCTACATATGAAGTGCATGAAACAAGAACAGGAGAAAACAAAACATCCACCATGTCCCTAGAACTCATTTGTTAGCCTCAAGGCAGAAATCTCAGCTCAGTCGACCAGCTGTTGCCCTGTGGGGCATCAGCAGACCCCCACCATAACCACCTGGCTAAGCATCTCAAGACAGTTGTTGATGCTAAGGGAGAAGTCGAGAAGTAAAAACCCATGCATAGCTGGGGACACCTCTCCTCACAGCCTGCTTGGCTACAAGGATTTCTGAAACCCTTCAGCTGAGCTCAAAGCAGAGTTTAACAGTGACTCTTTGCTGACCATTGTGCTCTTGTCAGACATCACAGTGTTGAAGAGGCCACCTGAATTTGCCCTATTCAGGTTGTTTAGTTGTTGGTTTTTTTCCTGTATTAGCTTTGAGTCTAGTAATACACCCTGTTTGATTAGTGCCAGAAATCTGAAACCAAAAGAAGGTGTGCGGAGCTTTGCAGTAACTAAGCAAGTCTTACACAGGCACTCCAATGATTTTAGAAAACAGATTTCTGCCCTTGGGAAGGAAAAGCAGGAGGAGACAGGGCTTCCTGGAGCTGTTGCATCTGTGTCCGTTCCCATGGCCATGCTCGTGGCTGTGTCCATTGTTGTGCCTATGGCCATGTCTATGCCCATGCCTGTGTTCGTGGCTGTGTCTCTGCCTGTGTCCATGTCTGTGTCAAAGCCCTTGTTCGTATCTGTGTCCATGTCTACGTCCATGCCTGTATCTGTGTCAAAATCTGTATCTGTGTTTGTGTTCCCGCCCATGTCCCCACCCGTGTTC
>JANHGB010021666.1:0-33881 GCA_026283785.1 Coracopsis vasa | reverse complement strand
ATGCTCCATCCCTGGTGGTGTTCAAGGCCAGGTTGGACAGAGCCCTGGGTGACATGGTTTAGTGTGAGGTGTCCCTGCCCATGGCATGGGGGTTGGAACTAGATGATCTTAAGGTCTTTTCCAACCCTAATTATTCTATGATTCTATTCTATGATTCTATGATTTCCACAGCTCTGTGGATAGTCATGTTTTTCGATTATCCATAAGCCTTTTCAGTGAATTACAGCTGTGAGAGAATACTGCTTCTTTGAGTCTTTTCTCCTCTAAGTGTGAAGTGCTCTTGGAGCCTTCCTTCCTTGTTGGTTTGCTCAGGGTTCCCTGATGGTCTTAGTTCATTCTGCTCATAGTTGTGTTACTGCTGTCAAGACTTTTAGGCATTGGCATAAAGTTTAACGTTCAGATCTTAGTCATAGACTAGATTTCTATGACATCTGAAATCAATGTAAATAACAATGGTATTTCCTCCAAAGCACTGAGCAGCAGGAAATTTAAAACATAAACCTTTTGAGGACCTGCCAGTCCTAAGGATCAGTATTCTGACATAGTGCGCATACTTGCTGTAGTTGTTAAATAGCCACATATAACCTATAAGGCAGAGAAGCAAAGTCTCCAAAACTCTGACTTGTATTTCATCAGCTAATGAGAAGGTCTCATTAACTTACCTACCATGGGGAATAATGGTATATATGAGCAAGTCTAATGTGTTACACACAGAAAAGCGCTGCAGTAAACATATACCCAAGCCAACATGTCAGAAGGTGATACCTTGATTTTATTTTCCAGTTTGCAAATACAGTGGGAAATAATGCTGTGACTGCAGTCTTCAAAGACAATAGGTGAATTTAATGTGAGCAATATCCACTCAGTCCTTCTGTAAAGACATCTAGGAGTAGAAACATTGTTGTGTTTAATTGTTTGTCCCCGATGAAGCAAAGCAGCTATAGACAGATACATCAGCCAGTTAGGCTAGGTTTATAATGAGTTCATGTTGAATATTTTCCTTAAAGAATGAATGGACAAAAATCATTATGTACTATCACAATATGCTCAAGACCTGCATGACTTTGTAGCTTATCTTTTCCTATATGCCCATTAATGTAGTGCAGAGTAGGGATAAAGCTGATAGAATGCATAATCTGGGCATTTCCATCCCTTGAATGTTTCAGTTTTTCAAAGTGCTCTTGACTTTGCATCAATATATTGGGCTTTGAAAGTCAGAATATCCTCCTAACTTAGTTTATCCAACCACTGCTGAATTGTACACTCTCTGGCTCACTTTCCAGTCATTTGGTCTGGAAAGGAAAATTACATTTTTGCTCATGTTGAGTGTCATTTGCCAGTTTGTTGATTAAATGAGAATTATTTCTATAATCAGGTGTTACTTAGTATGAATACAGATGTAATTGTAATCCTGTGAAAAAATAGAATTTTGTTCCTGTGAAAAAATGGAATTTTTTATTACAAAAAATGGAAATGCAGAAACTTGCTGTCCTAACTTATATTAAGTAACAGCTGTGATACTCAAAGTATTACAGTCTGGCCCAGAGGAACTTAATGAAGTGTCACCTCTTTCATAAGACCATTCTTAACCTTGTAACATATATCTTAAGGCAGAATTATGTACTTGTTAAATGGATTGGCAGGTTGACTGAAGCAAAGATATGCGAAGGTTATAATTGTCTGTTCTGCTATAAAGGAGAGCAATCAACCACATTTAATTAACAAAATCCACACCACGCCAGAATGGTCTCTGCTTTTTATCCTGGGTCACTTTGCTTTGTCTTGAGACATGGAAGCATGTGAGTTGAGTGGTTCTGCTCCACCCTTCCATGCTCAACAATCCTCTGGTACTTCATAACTGCAGTGGGCAAAGACCTGAGCCAGAAAAAGCTGCGCACATCTTCATCCACCCGATATATAGAGCCAGAAATTCTTGCAGTGATGAATTATTCCACACAGAAATCAATAGAAATGTATTTTACCATAATCTCAGGATCAATATTAAATACCTAAGCCAAGCTTTTGGAGAAATAAAGTCCCTACTATAAATTTTCCCTAAATCTAAGCTTTGAAATCAATTGAATCCATAGTATGCCCCAATACATTTTATGGCCATTTGAACCATTGCTTTTATATTTAACACCACATTTTGTTCTAGGAAAGGCTAATAAATGTCTCTGCAGCACTGAAGAAAACCAACAGGGGACAATGGTTTGTTTCTTTTTTTGGAGTACATTCTTTCAAAGCATTTTTCTTCATGTTGCTGGAGGAACTGAATTAGCTTGGAAAACTTGAACTAACAACCAGTTATCCCTCATGGCTCTTTGTGCCCTAATATCATTACACACAATTGTTTTACAATGTGAAAGGCCAATTGAACATGGTCCCAGAGACAACCCTCCATTGAAAATCATCAGATAGTTGATACTTTATGGCTGATCCTAAAGCAGTTCAACTTGGATAATAAAATATAGGACAGTACTAAGATAAATGACAAAGACTATGAAGGGCTGGGAGGAAATCGAAACCCATATCAGACTCTATCTAAACAAGCAATAGTGCCTGTCTTTGCTGCATCCAACCTGTGATCCAGTCATGGAGTCTGCAAGGGAAAGGCAAAAGCGATCCCAGCCTCCGGTCTCCTGCAGCCTGCCTTCCAAGGATAGTGTACATACACTGGTACATGCTGGTGGCAGACGCAAGTTCCGTTTTTGTCCCTGTGAGACAACCTGGACACAGTAAAAATAGGGAAGCATGAGGGGATGATGAAGCAATAGTAGCTCCAAAAATCCTTTCTGCTCCTTTCCTCAGGCCCCTGGCTGAATCCCAGGATTAGCAGCAGTGATGGCAAGATACCAGTTTTCCTGGACTGGCTTCTTTTCAGAGCCTTTCTGCCCCTGCACTGCCAGGCAGAGATTGCATAAGATCAGCACTAGGATGTCTAGGCCACTGTGTCTCTTTGATGAGGGCATCCAAAGGAGGATGCCGTGGATTCCCCTTCACCCTTCAGTACCAACAGAGAGATGTTGTACAGTGCAGGTTAGTCTGTTTGGTGTAATTGTTAGTCTATTTTTGCTCCCAAATGGCTTCCTGAACTTTCAGTCTCCCTTCTCAAAAGATCAAGCCTCCTCCTTTGGTGAGTGTCCACAGTTTGGGGATACGGTATGAAGCTTTGTGTGAATACAGAACACCATTTTACAGTACTTAAGATGTATCTCCTAGTTTTCCTCTTTCTCTCTCGCTGGCATTGCAAAATTCCAGCCAAGCTCATTACATGCTGCCAGGAGATTACTATTTGCAAACACAAATTGTCATAGCAGTTTAAGGTAAGAAAATGAAAGGGAAAACAACAAGGAAATAATGCCAAAGAATGGCCAACAAGACGCCTGACAGACTGACAGTCTCCTTCCTTTCTCCTACAGCTTGATCTGAAAGGGCAGGAAACTGTTATCAGGACCTGCCTGTGAACAAAGAATGAGCAGAAACCTGTGCCTGCTCCTTTCACCACTGCAACCATCCCTCTGTGCTTCCACCCATTATTGTCATTTGTAAAGTGCTGATATTCAGTTGACAGCTGCAAAAGCAGGGTCCTTCCCCTCAGCCGCTGACAGCACTGATATTTACCCAAAGCTTCCTTCCATTTCTGCATGCTGCTTTTCTCTTGGTTTGAAGGAAAATGCTACCTAATGTATCACTGATGATCTAATTGTTACCCCAGGAATAGATGTAATTTAAAGCAAAACCAGATTGCTTCACTTGTGGAACATGATGGCTCTATTAGTACTTACCTGTAGATGCAGATTTCAAACTCATTTATAATGGAGTCATAAATAACTTTGTTCTCATAGATTAGCTAGCTGAGAGTAAAACTAGTTCTAGAGGAGACAAGTTACTGGGAAAAACCCTCACTAGTCCTCCAAGATAGATACTGTTTGGACTTCTACAAAAATATCTAACCTATGTTTTTCCTTTTGTCTTCTGTTCTCCCAGCTCAGTTAGATCACATTTGCAACATGTTTGTTTCATTCATGTCTTCATTTAAAATATATCAGTGTCACTTGGGAAGAGTTAGAATCTGAAATACAAAGCCCTGGGCTCTGGACTCAATTTCTATGGCCATGGGCAGGAGACTAAATTCAGTCTCCTTTCTTTCTTGAGCAGCCTCCCTCTTTATCCCTTGGCTCTTATTCCAAGGGGCATAACAGAGCTGGCGGTAATACAGCACAGTGGGACCAACAGGTGGGACTGGGACAGTACATACAGTGAATTCTTTGGCTTTGTAAGCACCTCATGGGATTTTAAAATCTATTTTGTTTTGGGTTCTTTTGTTTAAGTTTGTGGGTTCCTCAGCAGGGGCAGCTCTACTTGATAACACAAAGACATGCAGATGCACCTGATCATACCACCACTGTGTGAATTTATCCATGTTGTGGGAAGCTACCATTTCTTTATAATGCATCCTTTGCATTAAGTAGCCTCCATTTCCTTTCGTATCCCTCCTTTTCAGCCTATTCCACACCTGAAAGGGTTTTACACACCTAAACAGTGACGTGCTACAGAAATAAATTCCTTCAGAATGGCAAACTGCACTTGGAAATTGCTAAAAGATTTGATCCAATCATTGGTATAAAAAGGGAACATTATAAGGCTGTGATAGCACAGACTGTCTTTTTGTTGGGTTTTTTTGTTTTGGTTTTTTTTTTAACTATCTACACAATTTACAGGGGTTTAAATCAGCCATGGATGGTTAGGGGTGGGAGCCTGTATCCCACATGCTGCTCACTTAGACCTTCCCAGTACGCCATTGAGGCCCAGAAAAACAAGCAAAATGTTACATGATGGAAGAGGAATAGAAAGAGAATAAGAAAAATAATGCAGCTTTACCTCAAATGTATGTACAGATAGCTGCTCTATCTTAAAGAAACTGGAAGAGGTTCACAGAAGAGCAAAGAAAATGATTGGGGGCATGGAAAACTTTTCATAAGAAAAAGGCTGTGTTAGGACTATTCACCTTAGAAAGGAAACCAATGAAGGAGAGTATGATAAAGATATATTAAATCCTGTCTAGTGTAACACTGGTGGCTGAAAATATTCAAGTAAATTGAAAACCAGCAATTTCCAGACTGATCAAATAAAACCCTTTTCACAGAGGAGATAATTAAACCATGGAACTCCCTGCTGCAAGGCTCCAGGAAGGTCAGGCCTTCAGCAGGCAGGATTTTGTCTGGTAATGAAGCTCTCCAGATTTACAATAGCTAGCACACGTGTGCTTTAAGATATTAATATCTGATTTGCAAGGAACAGATTAGGAATAGCCTTTCAGGGAGAGGAGTGGGAGGTGATGTCCTGTGATTTCTTAGTTTGTTTCTCAGACATCTTCCTCTGCACATTAAAGTGGGGTTGCTAGGGTGGCTCAGCCACCTGCCTGATGAGAATGATGCCAACATCCCCCCCAGGGGTCAGGTCACTGCCCATGCCATCCAGCCATGCTGGGGAACTTGGCTACACCAGGGGAAAAGCCCTGAGTTTTTCTAGTCCCTAGAGTACCTCTCTGGGGGCTACTCCAGCTGGTCTGACTGCCTCTACATCTGAGGTGGTCCAGGTCCAGATCTACTAAAATCAGGGCTGATACCCACACCATGAACTTTTACCTTTGCACCTTTTCTGCCGTACACCTCCTCACTAGCTTTATCCCTGGGCAGCTTGTGCAGGACTATCACTGACAGTATGGCAACACCATGAATACATTCCAGCTGCAGGAGCAGCGTTTGGGCATAAGTTGTGCTTGGGAGTCACCTGGTCCTGCGAAGAGGTCCAGAAAGGGTGTAGAAAGATGTCAGAAGCAGCTTTGCCTCACTGGTTTTCTTTAAAAAATGTTTTTTTATAGTGTGTAAGTGACACTGCACTTGTGTGCATTTTTAAGAATTTAAACCATCTGGAAGAGTATGACCAGAAGTTGATGTAGGATCTTGCTTTCTTATGGGTGTTGTTTGGATTCTTCATGGACTGTGTCTGAAATCCCAGAGCTGTTTCCCTGTTTAGCCAGAACCATCAGGGAAATTTCTCTTCATTCAAACAGAATCAGTTCTGCTACAGATCTCTCTTCATGTTGCTTTGTTGTCTTGGGATGTACATTTGCTGAAGGAGAAATTCTGTTACTCTACTACTCAGATGGAAACTCCACTGTAGGAAAGGCTGTCTTCAATTTGTTTTGAAGCTTGAAGTTTCCAAGCAGAAATACAAAAGATGTCTGTATCCACGATTTTGGTATTATGTTCATGCTTCAGTTCCATACTTACGCAAACGGACTGGGCTTTCCCAAGGAGCTTGAAAGCAACTTGAAAAACCTCACAAAGGTTTGAAGGTTGAATGGCATCTTATTATCCTAGGTGATCATGTTTTAATGGTTTGAAGACAGCTGAACTGTGAGGGCAGGAAGGGAAGCAAACGCAGCAAAGTCTGTCTTTTTGCAGCAGAACTGTGACAGTGTCTGTGCCTGACATAATGTTGTTTAGAAACACTTAATTTTTGTCTTCCTCTCTTCACTCCCTGACAGACAAGTTATTTATTAACTTTTAACACCAGGTGTGAATTGGCGTGACGATAGCCATGCAGATTCTTCAGTGCAAGAAGCACTGAGCAATATGTGACAGCTGTCCTGACCCTTACTTAAGAAAGGGTTGCACAGACATATGTTAACAATTTCCCTCCACCTAGGAGGAAGTGTATGCTTGAGAGAAATTATGCTCAAACTTGAGATATAAGCATAGTCACCTTTCTCTTTTAAAGCAAGAAGTCAGGGACAACATTCAGTCAGCTAAGAGAACTGATATCTGCAGTAATCCCAGGTTTAGTTCTATGAGGGATCTTTATTTTTAGCTGTAAGTAGAGAATCATACATCAAGTCAGTAGGCACACATTTTTTCATAACTGGCCCAGTGTGTGAGGAGTACAAGGGGACTGGTACCTGCTGACAGAGGGCAGCCTTGCTAGACTTGTTAGAGTTAATGGAGGGAGAAAGGGTACAGCTAAGCTCTTGTAGGAGATGATTGAATGCGGGATCTTATTGTTCCCAACCAACTGAAGAGGAAATGCAGAAAGACTAATCTATGCCTCTACCCTAAAGTTAGCATTTGGGTGTACTCCCTCTGGTCCCATTAAATTCACATTAAAAATCAATTTATTTGGATCAGGATTTCATTATCTCTTCTTCAATAACCTAAATCCAATACCTTCTGTGCTTCATCAGTTTCTTGAGTTTGGTTTGCAACATTTCTTCAACATCTGTTTATGTTCTATAGTCACAAAACTTTATAGGCTGCTTAAGTATCTAGATTTTTGTTTACCTCTGGAACCACAAGAAACTCTCATGCTGAATTATAGAGGAAAAATGGAAATGTCAAAAATAGTTATAACTTATCATCTGTAAAGGAAAAGCAAGAAGATAAGCCCAAGTGACAGTTTCGCCTTAAGTCTTACCAATTAGATATTGTTGGGGCTTTTTTCTCCTACTACCATTCTATTTCAAGGCAAAGTCAATATGAATTGGAAATACATTTTTTTTTTTAAGCCAAAACTATTTAGACCAAGAGTTATTCTTAAAAGGTTTTATAATTTAATCTGTTGACATTTCATGTCAAAAAGTATTTCAGTGAAAATTTCTGGCCAGTGGTATTACCAGTGATCCAGTGCTTAATTTGCTAGATGTCCCCATGCTTACTTCTAACTAATGGATACTTTATGGTATGGTGCACCTTTATCACTTATTAATATGAAAAATTAATATATATATAGCTTTGACCAAAAACAAAACAAAGCTTTTGAACATGAAAAAACAGAAAGGCCATTTTTACCACAAATTCTCACAACTTGTGTTGTATTCATCAAACTGTTTTCTCCTTTTCAAATACTGAAGAATAAGCAGATGATAATTGCACAGATTTATATATATTGTGTGCCCTTTTAAAATATGACAAGCACACAGACTTGCATTATTCCATATCAGGAACCTGTAATACAACATAAAGCTATGGCTGTGAATGATATTCTGAAAGTTTATTTATGGTTTGCAGTGTTTCAAATAAGGCTCAAAAATGCATACAAAAATGAAAGCTAAGCTGTTGTGCCTTCACAGTCACCTGTGGTAAGGGGTTGTCAATTCTTTTCTTTTGATGAGGTGCAGCTCCTCCAAGGCATGCTTTGAGAAGACGTGACCAGAAGGATGGTGGCATGGCTGAAGACTTAAGTTTCTCTTTGTAGTCATGTGGGTAGTCATGTGGTGTATGGTAATTTATGAGCTAAGGTATATATAGCTTCCTTTTCTTTTGCCTCTAGGATTTTCAAGACCATGTGGTGGATTTTATTTGCAATTACCTGCCTCTAAACCTCCTTACCTGTATTCTGCCTTTCCCTTATCCTTCAGTACACTCCTTCTCTCTTTTTTGCCAGAGGCCTCTGAAGGAGGCACTAATCAAATTTCACTGCAGAATTCTTCAATAACTTCTTTCTTTGCTTTGCACAAGAAAGAAAGAGAAAATGATGAAAATTATTAGCCAGAGGCACAACTTCTTTATACCTCCATTGTATGGGGGAAAGAAAATTATGAGAGCAGATCTGTTACTGCCTAATTCTGTACAGTGCCCCACCATGGGCTCCATGACACTTGAGGAGGTGTGAAGGAGGCAGAAGGCCAAGCATCAGGGCAGGGGTGTCTGCTACCTATGAGCTCTGAAAACCATCCTGGTTTTACCAGCCGTGCGCACATGGCATCTGAACCAAGCGTACGGATTTGCCCTGGCTGCTTGGGAAAGCACTACAACCATAGCATCCCAGGTACTTCTTTGCTTTTGTGTTGGTTGGACTACTAACAGTGACAATGTTTCATTTTTTTAATATGGAAATTACAATTACTGACAAAAATGTAGGAAGTGTCATTGAATTTTCCCTTGAGACCTTTCTATGGTGAAAAAAAAACCCAAAACAGGATAGGAGCTAATAGTCCTAATGACTCTTATATAACTCTTAATATTTTTGAATTAATTACTAAAGGTGAAAGTGGCTGAGCTTCCTCTGAGTCCATAGAAGTTGACGACTACTCTCTGGAAAACATTAAGGATCAATATCATTTTGGTATAGTGAGATGTTATCTTTCATAGTCAACCGGGACCTAGGGTCAGGAAGCAAGCAGCATCCCTGATGCCCACTTATTAAATGAATTCAATCCATAATCTGGTATCTCCAGCCGTGAACTGAGGTGGATAGTATCTTGAAATAAGTTACCTCCATGGCTTTTAGGAGACTTCCTGGATCCAATGGCATACTCGTCTAAAGTTCAAGATAGCTTCTCTGAAAAGTAAACAAACACATTACCATTGAACAACAGCCTAGGGCTCTGTATTAACCTTCTTGAGAGCACCAGTCGAGGGAATCTACACTTTCATAGAGTTATTATGGAAAGGCAAGGATTCAGGTTTTCCTCCAAGTGCACTTATTGCCAGCTCCATTTTGTCTTGCTGTGTATGTATTTGCTAAAACATGCTACATGCTGACAGAATGTCCTACTCTGAGCCTGTCTTTATGCTTCCCTCTAAGAGCACAGACAAAACTGGCTCTTTAGGTTTGAAAATTGTGTCTTTCCTGAATCTGTTTATCTCTGTTCTGTAAGATACTAAGTCTTCGCATCAAGAGAGAAGAAAAGTCAACTCCTCTTTTCCAGTTTAGGGTAGACGACAATGTCTTGTCACCAACACCAAAAGTGTGTTTCACTTCCCTTCACCCGTTGCTTCCCTTCACCTCCAAACCAGCAAGGGGTAAAGATACGTTATGTCCTGTTTGCAATTAAAGTCCATCTACTGTAGTTGAATAATGCTACTGTGAGTCACAGAAGTCTGCTATTATCTGCGGCAATGAGTTCTACAAGCTAATGATACATTATATAAAACCTTTGAAAAGAATACACTGCTGGGCCTTTGTTAGCAATCAAGTGCTCTTTTTTGACCTTCACTATATGACATGATTTTATATATCTCAGTTGCATATTCTCCTTGTTTTCTAAGAGAAACAATTCTGACCTTTTTACTTTCGCCTTCATGCATCTTAGCCTTATTGAAAGCTGTCACCTGTCTGTCTTGTGCGTTCTGCAATTCTCAAGGCCTCCAGTTTACACTGTTCTTTATAAAAATGTTGATGCTTTGGGCTTCACTAGCAAAGTATCCAAATTTCAGGAGTGGATTATCCTACTTTGTCAGTTAACCATCAGTCCAGCTTAAGGTGATAAGGAGTAAATGGAACAGTGTGAAGAAAAAAAAGATAAGGTAACATTTTGATTTAGGATGAGGATCCAGACTCACAGACATTTTCAATCATTAATTTGAGAAGAAAATATGATTCTGTCCAAAGTCAGCTAAAAACTTCTGTGGCAACAAGTACAATACAGAATGAATTATTCCTTACAATTATCTCCCTACAGCTCTGGAAGAGATGTATTGCCTTCCCCTTGTGATCAGTATTCTGGGAATATCCAGATAATTTATCAAGAAATCAAAATGGAGATTTTTGGTGTCCTAACCTGTATTGGTGGTGTAAAGTAAGTGAAAGAGCCATAAAAAGCTACTCCAGCCCTGTTGCTGAAATGAACTGCATAATGAGATGTAGAGAGCTCACCTGATCTAACCCACGCTGAAAGCAATGACATTTTCCACTGGCTTCACTGAGAGCTAAACTGGCTGCCAAAACAAAAATTGATCTTTCTGTCCAATGACACTACAGTAAAGAAGCCCCACATGCTCACTTTGCATTGACTGTGGGCTCTATAACATCATTTGGACAGTTTTGATTGAAAAGAAGCAGTTAAAAATGCTCTGTGAAGAAAAACTGTGATGCAGGGCTCAGTACCTCTCTGAATTCCCAGCAGCTTGTAACTCCTGGACGGAGTGTGTCTCTGTGCTTGGCTGAGAAACAGCCTATTTCTTAGGAAAAGACTCACGTTCAATAGAAAAATATAAACTCTGCTACAGGAATATCTCTGTGATTCAGACTATGCCTCTGGAGTATAGACGCTGTATGTGAAAGTACCCTCTGCTAATTAATACTGCACTATCACACCATTAATTAATGCACAATAAAAGAGCTCTCCTGTCGTTTTCCAAGGTAATACAGCGTTTTGAAAAGTGTATCCATGAAAATCTGAGGAATAATGGAGACCCTTCGATGGGGTGTGCTGAAGCCAGACACCCTGTGAGGAGTTCTGGACGCAGAAAATGCCTCTCTGTTACAAAGATGAAGATAGGTGCAGCACCTTCCCCTCCCAGTATAACCTCACAGCTAAAGAAAGTAAGCATTTGAGTGACATAAGACATTTTAAGGTATTTTACTATTAATCCAGCATTGCTGTGGGTTTACACTGAAGGTCGTCTGCATAAACCCAGCTGATAAATGGTGTTAGGTCAGTGTAAAGCCAGTGAATCTTACAAACAAAAGGGCTATGTGTCTTAAGTATTGCAGGGCTTGCTGGACCATGGTGAAAGACAAGTATGAGGAAGCTTTAGAAAATGTACTCTGGCATGCTTAGATGTAGCATATGTTAGAATAATCTAGGACTTTCTTCCCAGTGTCATCACTTGAAGAAGTGCTCACCATTATGTAGGAAGTCATGAGAAAGACAGCTTCAACTATCAGGACACATAAACCCATTCAAAATCAGTGGCACTGATTCCAGTCTACTCATAAGAAAGTAGACTGGAAGGCTGAGGCCAAGACGACTCTACCTTTGTCGACACGGAAGAAAAAATAAAGCAAATGGTGATAATGTAATATTTGTGGCCTATTGCAGCTTCTATGCTGCCTGTGAGGGTGGGACTTATTCCTAAAAGGGGGGTTAGCAGTGCTGCAGACCTCAGGTGATCACCACTTAGATGGCATCAGAATCAAGGACAAGCTGGGACATTGAAGGTCCTCACATCAATGACACATACAATGATTTTAATGAGTAACTGTTTGCTGATGTTAATGAGAAATTGATTGCCAGTGCAACTGGACAGCGTATACTTCTGGATTTTAGATTCCTCAGTAAAACCTCTAGCTACAGGTATTTTCCTTACAAACAAAAGTAAAACAACTGCTAGATACCAATAGAGAACTTTCTGGGCTTGCAGGTGTATGAAAGTGAATATTTAACTGGAGCACAGTCAGAGCTGCTGACTGCTAGCAAGAAACAGAAACTATCAGACAAGGCACATCCGGAAAAATCAAAGTGCAGAAATAAGGAAAATGAAGGCACTTTAACAGTCCCTGAGTGGAGAAGTGAGGTAGCATTTGAGAACAGCACAGGGTTTCTTGTAATCAGCGAGGAAGGTACTTGTAAAGTCTCTCTGAAAACATGGAAAATGAGTGAAAAGAGGACTGCAGCCTTTCCAGAAAATGGGACACCTGAGTTGGATGTCTCTCCCCTGAACTGACCTTGGTGGCTAAGACACACGAAAAAGAAGCTATAAAAATGCTAAGATGGGCTCTTTCCTACTTTCTGCCCCTCTATTTCTGAGAGCCACCATGGTACAGGGAGTACAAAAAGCTTCATGGTTCAAATGTTGAGAGATCAGGATTACGGCTCGATGCGAGCTGTGCCTGAGCATCTCCTAAAAAGATGTGTGTGTCTGACTGCACCCCAGCCCCATGGGAGTGCACCTGCCTCACTGACTGTGGGACGGAAACCTGCCTGCTGGAAGGGAGCCACAGCCACAAAGAACCACGGAGCATGCTCATGTGCAACCTGCTTGTGGCCTTGGTGGATTTAGGAGGATTTCTGCCAAAAAGCAGCAGCCAGCTGTGCTTCCCAGCCCAGGCCTTTCCTTTCATGCCAATGGCAGTTTCCTAGAAAAGGAAGCTGAGAGACTGGTGACTTTTTAATGCTGACAAATGTCGTCCACTGCAGGTATAATTTGCTGCTTAGAGTCATAATGGCCATTTTATATACATTTTCTTGAACCACCATCCATGAACAAAGAGCTTTTCTACAGAAATGGGATTTTAACAACCCTAAGGCTCTCCTAATTTACCCCAGCAAGATGATATGGAGAATAATTTGAAAGTTAACTTTTCCTCCTGCTTTGATTCCTGCCCCAGTACAGTTACCGCTAACAGAGACCCACAGGGTAAAGGCTCACAATGCAGCTGCATCCTGCATCTTCAATGCCTGTAGCTCTGTCCTCAATTCCCAGAATTAACTCAAATAAATTATGCATTTCCATGTGCTTAACCAGGAAAAGTCTGCATAGTAGCACTGCAGAGTCACTCAAAAGGGAAAAAAATCTGACCCTGTAGTGCAGTGGATGACAGCTGGCTTTGCCTTTTGGCTGATACATTGCCACCTGGGATAATTTACTAAGAAAGAAACTAATTGAGATTACTGGAGTGCCAGACAAAGAAGGGGAAAAAAAGAAATTAAAAATCAGAAGGAGGAAAAGGAAGATTCTCATCAACATCGCACTGCAGAACAACGAAAGTGTCTCCCACCTGCAAACTTCTCAAAAACATTTCCATGGAGCCCCAGCTTCTAATTTGTTTTCAATTCACAGTGGCAGAGAACTGGAGCTTATGGAAAGGAGATAGAAGTGAGTTTTAGAAAGGCAATGTGACGAACACTCTTAGAAATTTGCAGCAGGTGTGAGCATTAATGTTATCTTCCACTACCCTGAAACTTGCTCCCTTTGTACGTAAACCACAGCTTCCATATTAGTCTGTATCATCCTGGCTCTGTACCGGTTTTGAACTCCTAAGTTCATCGCAGAGCTACCCAAAGCTCAGATGAGCTGGCTAAGATCCTTCTGGGTAACTGTTCCAGGTGTAGAGAGGAAGCAATGATGGCTCTGCTTAAAATTATGCTGAAATTGTTCCATTTCCATGTGCTGACAATTTTTCACAGGGAGTTACATTTGTACTTGTCACAGAGAGCCCACACACACAGTGGGCTTCTTATGAATTGTCCCTCAATGCATGACCCTTCAGGGTGAAGTGATGAGCTAGCTGTGGTTTTAGAGAAAGATATATATTCATCCGTGTGTCAGGTTGACATGTTTCACACATTCATACATTAATTTGATTCACGAATCTGCACCTTTCTTCTTTTTACTGATCTTATTTTCCTAGTCACCTTCAAAATCTGCCTTTTGCAGTCTGTATTTTTAATTCCCTGTTTTCCTCCTTGCTGATTTCCTTTTATCCTAAAGCAATGACTTTAATTTTCTCCTTTGGAATCATTTAAGGGATTTGTCCTTGTAGCGTTTACTCATGCACCCTTTGCAGTTTTCCTCTAAATAACTATTTTGCAAAAATGACAGCACAAAGGGCGTTGAAAGGAAATCAGAGTCCAGCACACAGCAGCAGATGTCCTCAGCCTGCTGAAAACAAAATATCTTGGGCCTTGCAAGCTGAGCCTGTAAAATCAGCGAGAGCCAGTGCAACAGCAATTTTATTGTTTAATATTCATATTCCGTGTATTTTAATGCTGGGAGACAAATCTCTTCTACCTACAAATGAGAAAGCAGTATTGGTTTTCACTAATATGACCCTCATTTTAGCCACAAGGTTACCTGACACATTCCCTCTCGAGCAGCAGTGGGGAGCAATCCTGGTATGCCTAGGAAATCTGCAGTGAGAGGAAGTATGGGTGGAAAGCCGTGGCTGACCAGTGACAGGAATCCTGCTTGTCCAGTCCCCATGTGCTCCTTGCCACATGTGTGGCAACTTTTCTGGTCATGCAGTGAACAGTGTAAACCATATGACAGAGCTGAAGCTTGTATGTGTACAATCTGGTACTGATGAGCCTGAGGTCAGAATTTCTCAGGTTTGACGGTTTGAAACCTATAGAACAGCAATGAA
The DNA here is from genome assembly GCA_026283785.1 of Coracopsis vasa. Lineage (NCBI taxonomy): Eukaryota > Metazoa > Chordata > Aves > Psittaciformes > Psittacidae > Coracopsis > Coracopsis vasa. Next base: position 19,007 of record JANHGB010021666.1, on the reverse strand, counting down.
AATAAAAGGATCTCTGATGTCATATCTCTCTGTTACATTTTTTCCACATAGGGGTACTTTTCTTAACTACTGACTTTAAGACACAAGCTTGATTATAGATCTGACAAGATCATCATTAACAAGTGAGGTCTGACCTTCAGGATTAGCAGGAGAAGAAGCTGCGATAATTCCCATTTTGCAGCTGAAAGAAGTATGGTGGTAGTATGCAATATATCTGTTTCTGTCTTTTAAAACCCCAGCTGATAACCAGGACAGAACCTGTCAAATAACCAGAAAGCCACATGGTCAGCCAAGAAATTATTCAGATATGGGTTTTTCTGAAATATCCATAGGACAGTGACTGTTTTCATGTGTGGCTCCATTTAAGAAATAGACATTCTGCTACTCTTAGCAGATTTCCCACTATGGCCTAGGTACATGAATGTCTACAACATACAAACCCCACTGGGCAAATATTTTGCCATGATTCAAACATGACAGGCTGAGCATACAATAGGGATGGAATATTTTGTGGTCATGTAATTCTCCTAGCTCCTATTCTAGATGGGAGAAAGGTTTCTTGTTTTACCTGCCTCTATCTCTGCACCATGTTACTACATCTTAAGCAGAAATGGAGACATGCTGAAGATACATCCATAGAGTAAACCACATTTTTACTTTTTAAATTCCCGAAATATGGTTGGGAAATTATCTTTCTGTTCATGGACTTTCTGCAAGCTGGCAAAGAGGCTAAATTAACTGCATACATTATTCATTACAAATTATTCACTCTATGCAGCATATACTGATTGTTTAGAAAATTCATTCTTTCTGTCCTAGAAATGTCACTGGCTGTAACTCATTATCTCATCATTGACAAATTCTGTTGATTGCTTGACTAGTTGCTTTAACTAATCCAGGATTATGGCTTGCAAGAATAATAATAGCAACTTCTCTAGTACTTTGCACATGAGGATCTCAAAACATGAGTTCAAAATGCTAATTAATCCCCGGAGCACCTGGGAGGTGAAGTATTTCTATCTTTGTAGCATATTTGTAGCTCTTGAACCTTGTTGGGAGGTGGAAAGTTGTTCTGCTGACTCACACAAGCTGCTGGGTCAGGTGGGTCTCATTAGCTCCAGCCAGCCAAGATAAAAAGCTGGGCAGGAAAAAGAAGGAGGGAAGGGTGAAAGTAGTGGGTAATATTTTTGTTATTTGCTTTAAGCTTGAGGGAGCATTAATAGCCTGTTTGATTTCAGAATCTTGTTCTTAGTGTAGCTATTGGAGTAGCTGAATGATGATGGGCAGTTAAATGGGAATGAACACTTCCAGTTGAGTTTGCTGGCTAGGTTGAATCTTTTAGGCCTTTCTTATTTTGCAAGGTGTATTTCCAGGCTTGCCTAGATAAGCAGTCCAGAAATAGTATCAGAGGAGTTTACTATGTATCTATAGCTGATCTGTGTGGCTGCAAAAAGTTGGCGTGTCTGTGAGCACCATGCTAAGTGCGCGGTGGCTATTTGTCTTGGGCATCTACGTGTTTGGTAGCCTGACAGTTTCTTGCTCAAAGCTATTCAATGACTGGTAGAAGCAGCTGTCTGTCACCTAAATTAGTGAATGTGACAGACAGGTAAACAAGCTGTATGGCTAAGGATTTCCTTTGTCTAGGGTAACATGTATTAGCAGAATTGTTACAGGGGAGTTTTAAAAGCTGCATACTAGAGCCAGATGATCTTTGGCTCATATAAGGACTACTTAGAGAAGTTTTTGCTGTAAATCTGCATCCCTTACGCTCTTTCACTCCCTTGTCAATTGGAAAACTGAGGCATACAATGCAAGATGAACTTACTGCCAGAAACATGGGGAGATGTAAGCATTTGGGTCTTAAAGTCTTTTGTGAACAATGGCACATCTTGCGGTGTTTTAAATTTTGTCTGCATTTGTTGGTCTCTTAAGAGATCAAGTGGCATGACAGCTAAGAACTGCTGTAACGTGGCTCTCAGAGACTGAAGTGTGTTTTGCACTGCAGCAAAGGAAAACTGAGATAAAAACACCAAATAAGCTGAGTTCATTGTCAGTGGGTATTGCCACTGAAAGTAAAGAGCAAGGGCTTTGAGCAGAGGCACACAAATGTGTTATTTCTTTAAAAACAAGCAGAACTGGAGATTCAGGTGAAACAAATGTTACCATGGCTGGGTAATTTAATGTAGGCTGAGCGGAGGGGAATGAAATGCAGGGGATGGATACATGACTCTTAACACTGCCTTTGTCTAGAAGCATGCAATATGGCAGCTAGCATTTGTGCTTTAAAAATGTAATTACCATCTTGAGAAGTAAATCCAGATAACCAGGAAACACAGCCAGAATGAGCGTTAGGGGCCAGATCATGGCCATAAACTGCAGTGCTTGGATGCTAATGCTGTTCTGGAGCTAACATATTTTTTGAAAAAGAGGAAGGGGAACAAAAAAAAGCCCTGGAAGCCATGAAAATTCATGATTCAAGGGAAGAACAATAGTCTGTCTAGCAGGGGCATTTAAACATAAAGAGTGTGACAAACAAGCGCTTACATGTTGCTGCAGGTTGTACTGCAGGGCTCTATGGCATTGATGTGAGTACTTCAGCAGCAGGGGTATAGAGAACTGCTGCTTAAATTTTCAATAAAATATTCTTGTCATCCTTCATTGATATCAAAAAAAGGACTGACTGGGTCCATATGACCTAATTCCACTCTTCCTTGCACCAGCAGAAGAAGGAATTGCTTTCTGGAGGTTAATGGCTTTAGACTTGTATGTAAATGAGGGGAAAAATCAGATCTTAAATCTCTAGGAAGCAAAAAGTAGAGACAGGATTTACTGCAGACCTCTTCCACAGGGAAAGTCTGTGGGGGCTGGCATGGAGGGATTGTGCAATTAGAGGAGCCTTTAGCAGTGCAATTCATTCTGCACCTGTCCTCCCATTTCACTGCTTGCAAGCATGGCAAGTTCAGGAGGAAGAAGGAGGTGACAGAGCAGCTATGGATGTGATCCTGTAAATGGCTGTCCCAGATCCCCCAAGCATGTATTCTTATTGTCCCTTTCAGACAATGCTTTTCCAGGTCAAGTTCCTTGACTGTCTGTGCGGAGTCACTCTGGGATGCATTTGGGGCATGTAGGCAGTGACCTCAGGGAGATCCTGGGCAGCAATGACCTTCTCAAGCCTTAGTTCTTCATCTGTGACTATCTGAGGTCACAGCCACACAACCCCAAAACATGGTGCAGCAGAACAGGTGAAACTGCCACCCTATTCCCCCACTGGCACTCCAGGACTCTTAAAAACCTTAGGTGGTAGAAAGGGGACCAGGATGCTGGACCAGGAGGCTGCTTTTCATATGGACAAGTCCTATGATGGAGCAACATGAACGTGGCCAGATTTAGTTTTGCCCCAGTGGTGATGAGGACAGAGCAACCTGTGTGGACAGGACTCGCCTTGCTGCTTGTCCTTACCTTCAGTTACCCAAAGATTCACATTCCAGCCTAGCTTTGCTCTGATTTCTCATTTTGTTTCATGTCCAGGCCCTGAACCTTGGAGGCTGTTGCCTGCTCAGGTCTGCCCCTGGCGGGTGGCATGTGCCATTATTTGGGTGGCTGCTAAAGCTGTTTCCTATGTGTGGAGCTCCCAGATGCATGCAGGTAAGGAAGGGTCTGGTGTCCAGGAGATGCAAACCCTTATTTGTGCTGACCTGTACCTTTCAGTCACCTGTGTGACAATGAGAAGGGTAGGATTGACTCCAAATACAAACCAGGGAAGTTGAACAGCCGCTTTGTGCTAAAGAATGAGATTTCAAGTCAGGGAAAATTGGAGTCATTTTCCTGTTCAAAGGGCAGAGAAAACAATAGCATGTTTGCCATAGATATCAGATATCTGAAAAACCAAATGCATCCCTGGTTAGCTTCATGGGCTTCAACAAAGTCAGCCTGACATCAATAGCAGGCAGGGACTTGAAAGTTTGCAGGTGAGAGCTGTTAAGGGCACACCTCTTTGTCGCCTGTGGAATGGATATGTTTCTGCTGTTTAATCATTGGGAGGCTCAAACCCTGTCTATGGTTAGTATCCATTTGTTCTCTTGGAATATGCGTACATGTCCTTCAGAGCTCAAGCTTCTGTGGTCTGTGTAGTTGGGGCTGTGGGGTACAGTACTAGGGCAATGAGACTGAACTGTTTCCTCCAAGTGAGGACTGGGATGCCCAGGTGAGACAGGACAGAGAGGTATGTGTTATTAAACCCTCTGCTGCTAGCTCTGCTATGTGGCTTCAGGGCTACTAGAATGGCATTTCCCATATACACTTTCATTCATTCTTCAGGAGAGAAAAAAGAATATGCTCTGCCATTGCTTACAAGATAAAGGATTCTGTTTACCTTACTCTGTTCCTTCATTTGTTTTCTGTTTGCCACCTCTCATCTCTTTTGTATGTTTTCCTTCTAACTTAATTTCTTAATGGAATGTGATTTTCCCAGTTTTCTGGTTCCCTTGAATCATCAACAAAAACCTGGCTTGACTTTTTCTAAAGACTACTTATATACTTACAAAATAACTTTAATCAATGCTGCCTCTTGGGGAATTCCTAAGTAATTACTAAAATACAACTAATTATTTTGATGTTGCTTTACCATTCAGGTTTTATTCTGTGTAGTTGTAACTTTTGCTATCTAAATACTAGCTCTCTGAATAGCACTCAGAGGCTATGTTTTTTCCTCAAGAAAATGTGTAATTTGCTTAATTATTTTCACTCATCTGTTTAACTCTCATGTGCTACGACGTTACCGTTTTGGAGAACACTTGGCATTTCTAACTTAATAGTCAAAGAGAACTTCTGAAGCAAGAAGTAGGTATCTTCAGCTTTGAGAGAGCTTATCATGGGGAAAATGCTCATTAGTCTTTTCCAAAATTATAGGAAGCTGGTGGATCTTGTGAATTGGGGTCTATCCATACTAGTGAAGACAGAGATAAAGAAGGAATTGAGACTTCTTTGTCAGCATCATGACTGGTTTCTCTGCCCTGTTTAGGAATGGGCCGATGTCTTTCCAATGTTTCTGGTTACCACTCACATACCTGAAGATTCCTTTCTTCTTGTACTTGGCATCCTTGTCCAATTTAAGTTCTAGCTGAGGCTTAGCTTTCCTGACTGGGAAAATATTGTAATTTTTAAAGCAGTTCCATTAAAAATGTACGTAGCTGTATGAATTGCAATGTGTTACTTTGTGTTTTCCATTTCCATATATTCCATAGAGTATACATTGCTCTTTGGGTTTTGGGGTTATTTGGGTTGGGTTTTTTTCCCATCTTTGCAATAACCTTGGCTTTTGCCTTTTTGCAATGAGGTGGTATGTGCTTAGACTGTCACAAAGCATAGTTTGTGGTAGTTCGTTATTACGCTATTGTAGAAAGTGTATTAGTAAGGCAATGCTATCTCTAAGATCTGCAATACCAACAGAAGCTTCTCTCTTTATCTTCCAATTTCTATATCACTAGATACTGACAGGTAGTAATGACTTAAAGGAGTGCTTTTAAAAGGCACCTTTTTCCCTTTGCCAGGTTAGAAAGGTTCTTACAAAATTACTGCAAGCATCAGATCTTATTTGGATCCTGTTTAACCAGAGATTCTTGTGTAACATAAGAATAGGGTGGTTTTCCTTTATTGAGTCTCTGCTGACCTTTTCAGGATTACTTCCACTTTCATTCCAAGTTAACACACTGGGCAGTAGCACAAACCATACAAACCTCCTGACTGCCACATCCCTGGTGTATTTAGCAGTAGGTGCTATGCCAGCTCAGCTGACCTGTAAGGTCCCTGCTCTCTTATTCCATGCAGCTTCTTACCTCACCCTCACGTCCTTGTTCAGTGGTGCATGGCCACGGGCAAAGCATGCAGACCCAAGGGGCTGTGCAACTTGAAGTGTGCTGGCTATCCCATCATCATAGCACATATTAGCTCATTGATTTGCAGAATTATATTAGTAGCAACCCTGACTGGCATTATTTCCCTGCGCTGTTAGACAAGAGGGAGAAAATTGCTACTGATTATGCTTGCAAAATAAGGAAGGGGAGACATTTGCCCTTCTGTGGGGCCACATGGGGTCCAAATCACAAAAATAAGAGAAAATTTAAGTACTGATGGAATTCCTCTTTACCCTGGCATTTTTTGTAGTGCTATGCAAGACTCTAGGTGGCCTAGTTGTCATCCGTATACGATTTATTGTAAAAAGTTCTCCTTTTATACATTCTCAATCTCTACTTAATGAAAAGGCAGGCATCATGAGAGTACCTTTTAACAAATTTATTAGCCAGTCATATGCCTTTAATTAATGTATAGATCTGCATTCTACTTACAGGCAATATTAATGAAGAGCAGAAACAGATGGATGTTTTTATCTTGCTGAAAATGAAGACACACTTAATTCTCACTGCTGCTAGAGGTTCTGGTGGTAAACTCATCTGCTGAATTATTCAGGGTGTAAAGAGCATTTGGATCAAGTTTGCCAAGTTAATGGCAAACAGCCCATCTAGGAGGGGTGGTGCTTCATTCACTCCCTGAGTGAATTGGCAGTCTCACCTGCCCTCTCCTTTACCTCCTATCAAGTGTTGTTTATTTTCTTAGTACATGGAGAAAACTTCCCTGGGAAGCCAAGGAGTCTGTTGGGGTGCTCATGTCAGGAAAACACAAAGCTCTGTGTGACCTAAATGTTCATCTTTCAAGGTCGGATAGAGGTTGGCAGATCAGTCCCATGCACAAGAGGCCCCACAGGGATGGCTCCTTTGTTGTGTTAGCAGCTGCAAGCAGTAACTGCAGTAATACTCTCCCATGCCTTGTGTGATGTTACCAGATAATCATTTAGCATCCGAACAACAACTTTGATCTGATTAATGCAGCTCAGCAAGAATTTCCCCAGGAATCGGTGGCAGGATTCTTTGGAGCGTGTGAACCTAACATTAAATAGCTACGGGTGGCCTTTTGGTGTCAGATGGGTAAAAAATGTAAATTCATGTTGCTGAAACGTCCTCAAATGGCACATTGTGGGCAACATAATTCCTAAGAATGTATTTGTGTTTTCCTTAGTTTTGAACTTGCTAATCATCCATGCTTTTGTCTGTGACCTGTGTGTTAAGATGTTAAGACAAAAAGGCTAAGATTCTGCACTTACAGTAATGTAAAGCAGAACAAAATCCAAGAATGTCAGTTTTTTCTACTGTTTATCTAAGGGAAGTGTACCAAATTGGAGATGACATACAATACCAGAGTAATGAGTATGTCACTTTGAGAAGAGCTGGGCAGATGCTCTACTTCTTTCCTGCCCTCCTCCAACTTCTACCACCTCCAGCCCCCCGAAAATATTATGGATCAGTACTAAATAGTCAAGCCTGACTAGTCAAAGCATTTTTACTTGCATAAAAACCATTTTGTTCTAACTTCCCTTTTTTATGCTTTTCCCGATCTTCTCATCCAAAACTCAAAATTCATTTTTAACTGGAAGACTTAAGAAAGCTAGTTGCTTGTTTTTCATGCAAAATACTTGTCATAGTTTGACAGTTTATAAAACTTGTTTGTTTGGATGAAATGGCTTTTCTTTTTTCTATAAAAAAAATCTGATGTTTGGTTTTTAGTCAAATTACTTTAACATGTGAAACAATGCACTGTATTTAGCTATTCTGTCAGGCACTACCCCTAATGAGGCTGCTCAGTGAGCTATTTAGTCATGAGCCTTAAGTGCTTTTCTTGAGACAAAAAGAAAAGAAGGAAGTATGAAACAACTGGATAGGAAAACTGAGATTTGAGTAAGGAGAAGGGGCAAAATCGGTGGACCTGGGAATACTGTTAGGCATACTGCCCCAATTGAAATACAAAAGAAAGCATATGGTGAACTGTGACGTGATATTCTATATAATCAAATAATTTAGTGAGATTTAGTGGGTTCCTTTATGACTGAAACATGGAATAGAGCAATAATTATTAATCTGTCGCTTTCATTGACTTTGACTACATAGGACAATTGCCACTTGATCTGCTCTACAAATCCAGACTGGTCACATTTTCACTTAAAATGTGCTAATTTATGTTGTCAGAATCTCAAATTAATTGGTCCTAGGGATGCCCTGCCATGCCTGCTTTCCTCTGACAATGTCTCTTCTACTTACAGCTAGGGGACAGGTATGGGAACTGCAATGATGCCTCAGCTCTGTTCTGGGAACCTATGAAGCAAAACAAACCTCGGATGACTAAACAGATATAACAATTCCCTCACTGAGATGACCTAGATGTACCCTAATGCTTGAAAGACCTTGACCATTGTGAGAAGATGAAGATTACCTCCATTTATTGTGTAAATTGAGAGCAAAATCTACTACTATGTTGGTTGTTGGATGCAACTTCCAATACCTCGCACATACCGCTGGTTACGTCCTGTGAGGAATGGTTGTCAGAGATGTATATTTTTCTGTCATTTCCCAGTTTTCTTAGGATCCTTTTTCAAATGTTACTGATTTCCATCACTCGTTACATACAAAAAACTATGCTGGTAGTGGTGTATATATATATATGTATATATATTTATATTCTTTTTTTTTTTTTTTTAACCCCTCCTCCCCATCTCCTTGAGTAATTCACCTTACAGAGCTCTTGACACCCAAGAAAAGACTGGGCTTGAACACTGGCATTGCCATCAAAGTGAATCCTGAGGCACCAGAGAACTAATTCTGTTTTACTTGCTGCACTAAGAACTATTGCATCCAGCTGTTTTTTGGGGTTTTGGGTGGTTTTGTTGGTTTGGGTTTTTTTTGTGGATTATTGATATAGCACCAAACATTGATTCTTGTCTCAGATTTTCCTTTTCTGAAGTGCCTTCCAAACAGCAGAATTCTGGCTGAAAAAGCACAGTAGGCATTAACCACACTGTGAGGATTTTATCTTACAGTTTAAACAAAAATGATGTTTGATATCAAGCAAAAGATGTTTCCTTAAACTCCAAATCTTGCTCTTGTAGAAACACACAAACAAGTCACTCTGAATGTGTAGTCTGAGACAAAGGTGGAGTAATTCATCTAGCTTCCTTGTCTTCAGGGTGCATAATACTGGAGTCAGACAGGCATATTTCTTGCTTGCTACTATCCCAGCCACACAGATAAACATGCTTTTCTGTTTTAAAAACTGAGAAGCGAACGGAAGGTGCTGAAAGAAGAAGCTTCAGGATTTAGTGGCTGGACTGCTAAGTCTGGCTTCTTATTCATTTTATTGATTATGTTTGTCTTCAGTAAGTCCCTCCTGCTCTCCAACTATTTCCCTTACCACTGTCATAGAATCATAGACTACTTTGAGTTGGAAGGTGCCTTCAAAGGTTTTCTAGTCCAGCCCCCTACAATAAGAAGGGACATCTTCAGCTAGGTCAGGTTGCCCTGAAACACATCCAGCCTGGCCTTGACTGTCTTCCAGGATAGTGCATTTTCTATTGCTCTGTCTTTGGCATATGAAACCTTGGGTTTTCTCTGTGTCCTTAATGCAACAGGCTACACTGAGTTAAGCAAGAGCAATGTATGTGAGGTATGGAGATCTGTTTGCCAAGAAGGCTTAACCTGACATCTCTTTCCTTGATGCAGCCAGCTGTGAAGGTGACCATGCGCAGGCATAATGAAAAACTTAGATCTCCATCAACAGCCATTTTCCTCAAGCATAGAGAATGGTAAATTGTCAGTTTCTCCCTTTGGTGTTTAGGATTCAGCAGCTATCTGGCCTTGCTGCTCCGCCTGCTGCTGTGTGCCTCCCTACACTCCTTCCCCTAGCAGCTCTCTGGTGCAGGGAGCCCCTCAGGAACCCTATATAATTAAGGAAAGTCTGATGGTGAGCAAGATTCCCTCATTCCTTCTCAGCTTCATGTTCTGACATTGTTCTGGTGTTCTCTGCAGGACCACAAACCATACTGCTTCTGGGGTACAGATCTGTTTGCATACTGATTTTTTAAAAGGTTGTTCTAATAAGAAATGTTGCTCCTATCATGGCTGTTATTGATTAATTAGCTCTGTTTCTGTCTTTCATTCAATTTATTGTTGTGATCTGTATATTAGCTGTATGTGCCTTTTCTCATTGTGGGTCATGCTTTTCAACACACACATCTCTAGCACTCTGGTTTCTGTCCCTTTGGTCCATACTTCACCTCTTTTACCACATTCATGTTGGGGATGTACACATCTTTGGCACAAATTACTTGATTCTTAAGAACAGCAAAAACCTCCCTGTAAAATTTCTGAACCACCTACATGTAGCAAAGCAAAACATACAACATTTAGTTTAATTGCTCCATTTCTGAATATCCTGGCTCCCTCATCTCCACTTAGTGCTTGCTGCGCTGCACCATCAGCATGAAGATCAGGGTCCTGAAGGGTGGTACTCAGTCTCTGAGTTATAAATTCCTCTGCATTGTGTAAATAACAAACAATCATCACATAATCTCTCATTAAACTAACAGTGCTTCACAAGGTTGTACAGATTATAGTCCTTAGCAATTCTGAGCTTTTGCTATCCTAGCTAGCATCTGATAATGGTCCCTCCTGTACACATGCTGATGATCATGCAGTATGCTCTTGTTTTTACCTGCAGAGTTGTAATTTAATGATATTAAAACTGTAAGTAAAGTTTGGTGATATATAAAATGGATTAGAATTTCCTGATGCTTTACTGTTCCTCCTTCAGGAGGAGATGTACAGTTTAGATATGGGACAAATTATAACTTTGTCAGGTGGACTGTGTTTTTCCTTTCTGAGGAAGGATAGGCGGATTTGCCCTCAGCAGTTCTCTCCCATTATATACTCAATAACACTGGAATAGGTTTAATATAATTGACTTAGTGTTGTGGGAGGATACTTTGCCAAGTAGTGGAAACTGGCTTGTGCCAGCTTAAAAGGTCATTGCTGTGTAAGAGTGCCACTTCATGTGTTACCTGCAAAGACAGCTTCTGATCCAGTGTAATTGATTTTAAAGCCTAATAGTTTGCCAAATTGATTTAGACGAATCACTGCTGGAATTGAAATTTTTGTATTCAAATGTTAGTGGCAAAACTTCATCAACCCAACCTACCTTTTCTTGCAGCCTCTGCCTTCCTTATTGTGTGTAATTAATGCTTTCCACAGGAACTGATGGAAACCCTGGAGGGCAGTTGAAAAAATAAAAGCAAAGGTGGGCATTTTGCCTACTAGTTCCTTCATAAGAGAAGACAATGTGAATAGAAGCCAATTTAATTAGCAACAACTATGGGTTTCTTTCTGACCTCATTCAGGCAATTCTTTTATATGACTTCATGGATTCACTAGATTTATTCCTGGATTACATCCTTTCACTGTAGTCAAAATGATATCTAAAGTCCTTGTGATACAGGAACCTCCAGACTAGGAAACTGCTTAAAAGCATACAGTAATTTGAAGAAAAAGGAGAAATCCCACCACAATAAAACAACTACTGGGAAACTAGAAGATAAGGAAACTGTTGCCTTTAAAATAGCATAACTACAGTGAAGTCTAGGCCAATGCATAGGATTGGCTGGTGCTTGCAGGAGATGTCATTTGATTTATAAAAATCAAGTTAGGCTGGAAAAAAAAATCTTTAATACTGGAGGGAATCATTTCATTTCCCATAGAGCAGAAAATGAAAAAAGGGAAGATTTTTATCTGAATTGTAATAAACCCTGGTATGTGTAGAACATGGTAACCAGAGATAGTTTACCTCTGATGGAACATGTGATTTTGTGTCTCTGTGTGGTCAGGCTACTGGCCAACAGGGCGATGACCATATTTGCACTGGTTGTAGTTCTGCGCATGAACTTTAAAGCTACGAGTGTTTCTGAATGCTCATGAGACAGTGACAGGCAGCTGCAGATGACCTGGTTCACAGAATGAGAGAACAGAGCTGTAATAGTGCAGAGGGACTTCAGCGGTCTGCTTTAAAGTTCAGTGTCTTGCTTGCACTGTTGCTCACTTTTTCCTTTCTGTGAATGTCAATATGCTTACAGAACCCTTCCAAAAATTGGATCATATAGTTAGGACACTGTTTGCTCATCAATGTGAGTTGATTACTTAATTCCGAAAAGTGTTAAGCAGCGTGAAACTTTGAGAATGATAATGAAATGGAGCAATAGAGCAAAAACTTAGCCCCATTTACTTTTTTCATTATGTATTAGTGTCCTTATTAATGGTGAATGCTGCATGAGCCTCTTACTGTCGAAGCCTGAAAGTGACCTTTTTGGGTCACTTTAGTTGCCAAAGGACTGGGTTGGCCAGAAATAGAAATATGTTTAGAGTAACTTCATTGACATTGAAAATGGCTCTAGCAGTGATCTGTGTCTGTTTTAACTACTAGGGTTAAATTCCCTTAGTGTTTAGTGAAAATAAAATAAAAAATATCTTCATCTATTGGTGTGATAGCTGTACCTGTTGTTTCATTTGATATCTCAGTAAGGGGAAGGAAAACCTTCAGCTGCAAGCTCTTTCCAGTGGCTGATGGTACTTCATTGCCAGAAGGGCAGAGAATTCAGTCTCACAAAGACAAGTTAGAAAAGAATAATAATAAGAAAAGAAGTTAGTATGCTCTGATAAATTGACACGCACGGTCTCTTGTGTCCAAAGGCTTTTATATAGGCTGCAATTCAAAGCCACCATCAGACTATTGACAGACTTTCACAGCTCAGGTTCCTGACAGATAAGGAAATGGGAAAGAAATCAAATATTTTACAACACACATTCTGTAAGTGAGTGCCTCACTTCTTTCCCGTACACCATGATTTCCATTTTGATGCTCTCATCTAATCACATATTATCTGTTGCAAAAAAACTTGTGACATTCAGAGTAGGCGGGACTACTCATCTCCAAGCAGTTTGCCTGATTCTGTGGTTGTAACTACTGATTCAGTTATTTTGTGTATTGAAAACTGTCAAATAAGCCCTGAAATCCTGAGCTGAATTCCTCTAGAAAGGAAAAAATGTTTAACATAAGCTATCTGCTGAAGCCAGGACATCTGCCTCCAGCCTAGAAGGTGGCACAGATGTGTCATTTGAGAAAATAAGGGAAACTCCTGATGCACCTTGAAGATCTGTGCTAGGGTTTACCCTCTGAGAGCCACTGAACATCTGTCCTCTTGCAACAGAAAGATTATATATTTGCTTCCCAGTTTGTTACAGTAGCAGAAGCTCTTGAAGTTAAAGCATGAAAGGTACCAAGGTTAATTTTGGCTATGACAGAAGATACTGAATGTAAGATTATAGGCATCAAATAAGTGTGCTCGTGTAGCTTCTCTTGCTCTGTCGTTGGGCCTGTTTATGTTTTACATGATTAGATCTTTACCACCAATGTAAGTTCTTGTAGTGGGCGGTCATGAGGCCATAAAGGTGTTGAGCAAAGGAAGACTAAAAAAAAAAATATGTGTATAGCCTGAGCTTTATGACGCTGAGAAGCATTAGGCATGCAATAGGACTGCTTTCCTTGCTTCCTAGATCTATAACTCAGATGTTAATAATTTTGTTTAGATTATTTTTTCTGCATAAAGTTGTCTATAAATCTGTGATTTTTCAACTTTAACGTTTTCAACTTTACTTGAAAAAAAAGAACGCATTTGTTTTCTTCAAGGCTGAGTGGGTTTGGTCTGAAAAGATGAACGGGAGAAAGAACTTTAAAAAAGTTGCTCAACAAACTTACCAAAATAGGACCACTACCCTGGCTGAGCTCAGTCAGCATTTCCACAATGAGCCAAATGAAATGTAATTTTCTTTACAATTTCCCTTTTCCATGATCTTTCTCTGCTGCATGCTTCCAGACCAGGAGCAGCATGCGCAGGTCCACTGTTGTTAAGCAGAGTCAGCCAGGAGTCAGTTCAGCCTAAATTACAGTGTTTCTAATACCTATTTGTTTCACTCTTGCAGTTATAACGGTTTCAAGCCGAGTATTCCTACTTTTCTCACTTAATTACAAGAAGAAATGCTCCCAAATGTTTCAGGGAGAAAAACAGCCCTTTCAAGGAGGCTCCAGAAAGGGCAAAAGTGCTTAGTCCGTGTTTTAGAAGGGCAGAGGTTGACTATAACTGATAATTTATTAGGTCTAAATATATTTTTACTTGCATCTATATTCTGAAACAGAGATGCTTCTGCTAAGCCAGGTATACTATGGAGGTGAGAAAAACAGGCGTTTGCCAGCACATTATGGGGCACAGAACTCAAAGCTGGCTTGGGATGAAGAAATATTAAGCAAGCAAAGAATGGACTGGTCTGTGGGTATTTTCTTGGTTTTCTAGGGTGTTTTTGGGTGTTGTTTCAAATGGGACAAAAGAAGAACATCCTTTCAGATGACAGTTTTTTTCTGTGATACCTTGTGGCTCTCTACAGTTTCTCTGAACAGCTGAAGCATTGTGGGGGCTGCTGAAATGTGTCCTGGCAAGTGGCAACAGGCAGCAGACACCATGTTACCTGGGAGAAAAGGCTGCGGGACAGTGTGGCTGGGGACAGCAGCTGGTGATGAATAGTCTAGCTGGAGTGGCCAGTGCCAGTCCTGCATGCGGAAGCTGGAGGCAGCCTGGTCAATAGTCCGCTACTCCATGAAAAAGAGCCTGGTGTGGCATGCGAGAGAGGCATGAGTTGGGCAACACCTGCAGGGCTTTTCTGAACCTCAGGGGCTCAGAGTGCAGAAGGGAAGCAAAGCAGACACTTGTGGCCTAGGGAGGAGAGATATGGACAGATTGGACTGCTTGCGTGCTCTGGAAGGTAACAACTCTTGTTCTGGAGATCACACAGGTTTTCCAAAGCAAGAATTTATTTTCCTTTTTGTCCCCACTCCAAAAAAGTTCTGTTTGTTTAGGTCCATCTGTTTAAATGACCATTTGCATGAGAGGGAAAACTATTTATTGTGTGCCTAGACTCTTTTTCTTCTTCTGGATGGATCTGGGTCTGAGGATGTTTCTGGTTTTGATGAATTCCATAAGAAATTGCATGTGGACTTTTTTTTTCATCCAGTTAGTGCCTGGCAGAAGTATTGTATTTGTGAAATATATGAACCCAGCATAACACAAAGGGGCCATACACCAGCTTGGACATACTTCCAGCCTAGCAGGCAATAACAATACATTTGTTGCGCTTCATCTATCCTTTAAATTTAAAATGATTGACAGCTTGTAGCTGCCATCTGTCAGTGGAAAATCCAGTTATTACAAGAAAGCAATTTACTCACAGAATTTGAAAGGAGACTCTATCCTACTGCCTTCATTGTTAAGATGCAAAACACTGACATGATAAAAAATATGGTAGGATTTTCTTTTGTATCCCTTGATGGGATCATGCATCTGCCCCGGGCACTTGCACATAACAGTTTGAAAACTGCTGCTTGGAAATGTTAGTGGGTGGGGTTTCATTCAATTGTTGAGGAATAGCATGGATGAAATTTTCTTTTAAAACAAAGTGTGAAAGGGGCGATGCTCACAGAAATGTCCATTTTTTGTGAGTGATGTGATAATTTTTCTCCCCATCTATTCCTAATCAAGATGTAAACATATTTGTAAGACATGGGAAATATACTTCTCTAAAATGTCTTTGTGACATTAAGCTTATGTGGTCACCTAGGCTTCTCTAGATACGCATGAGTCTATACATAGTTGTCATGATTTCTTTAAAGTGTAGAGATGGCCACCAGCTTTAGGAAGACTTACTAAAGTACTGGTGCTTTATGAAATCTGGGACTTGAGGAATCCCTAGAACATCTCTGGGGAGCTGAGAGGTCAGAAGGTGTGATCTGAAGTTAGACAACATGTGTTTCTATGTGCACCGGCCAAGAGAAAAAAAGCAGGAACTGTGTAGTGAATGCATAAACCAGCTACGATCCATTTTCAGTTGTCCAGGCAGTATAGGGAGGGTGGGAAGAATTAATCTGGGTAAGACAGGATCAGAAAAAAAATAACATAGTTCAGTTAAACTAAAGGAACCTACCTAGTATGCACGCCTTTGTTAAAAGCATCCTGGGAAGAGCAGAGGCAGCTTCAAACAGCAAAAGGCAGAGTGGTGCCTGGGGTGTGTGAGTGGAGTTTGCCAGCATCAAGTGGCAAGGGAGGGACCTCAGCAGAGCTGCAGTTTGATGCTGAAAGATGCTGGGAGTTAGTTATCCATTGTCTGAGACTCCAGCTATTGATGATCAATATTTGCTTGTCTCATCAGAAGCAGCATTTCAGGGTAAGATTACACTCAAGACTAGAAATGTTGCAGCTGAATGATTCTGTCCAAAATTACTGGTTTGTCAAAACTGATGCACTTCATGAAGATTTGTCAATTCAAAGAAAATTGTTTTGACGGGTAATGAGAAAACTTTGAAGAAATCAGCCACTTCTGATTGACTTCTTCAGTAAGGAATGTTTCAACTTTTCTGTTTCAGACTAAGATTGTTTTCTTCTTAATTTTTCTCTAGTCTATAGAATATGTGCTAGTTAGACTGAAAAAAATTTAAATCAATGTAATATATCTGAATTATTAATTCAAATTTTTTATTGAGTGGGGGCCTTCTTTTTTTCTCACCTTCTGTAAATCTTTATATTCCAAAGTAGAGGAAATATCAAAATTCCTGCAAAGGGAAGGGGGAGACCAACCGAGATTTCCTCTTTCCTTTTGCTCCAGATTACAAGTTTGTCACACATTTGGCACATGGCTTTTTCACCTGCATTGATTTCCACCAAAAATACAGCTTACAGACACTTGAGAAGATGTGGGTAAGCAGATGGGTAATATTCTATGCTCCTTTTTTAGCAGTAAGTGTTTCAATCTGAAATAGAAACAGTTTGGTGTCTAAACCCCATAATTTTATTATAAAGTTTGTATGCAGGGTCAATGAATGTGCATCCAGATGCCCCTTTATTAACCTGGAGGAAGATAAAATGTCCTATCAGAGCTGTAGTCTTTAATTCCAGAAGAAAATAACAGTAATATAATACAAATTAATCTGGAATGTAATGGAAGAGCTGTTAGACCACCAAAACTGCACACTGCTTTACAGAGATGGGTGAAGGAGCTGGAAGTTCTTTCTCTCAGGGAGAAGAAGCAGTCAGATCAGTGCTTAATCAAGTCTTCACTGAATATAAATCTGTTTGGTATCTTGTGTGTTTTTTACAAGCAGGCAAATGATTCAAGGAATATGCTGACCTTGTTGATTCAGGAGTATGAAGTTTCAATACAATTTTAGGGCTGTGTCTTCCCAGGGGGTGCAGGAAATTGTATCAGCTTTCTATAAAAGCTGTCTCAGGAGCTCTAGTAATAGCTGAAAAACTTTTACTTGGCGTGATGCCACCCTAATTAACAAGAAAAGGCATTGGAAGGAAGCTCTGCAGAAAATAAAATTGAGGATGAAAACTGGCATTGTGGCAAGCAGAAAGATGCAAAACTACACACAATGCCTTAAAATTCCCCCTACTTCCGAAAAACATCTGTGCCTGAGCTTGGCACAGCGCAGAAGTGGATTCTCACATGTGCCTGGTCCATTAGTAAATACTGGCAGGCAGTAGATGTAGCGAGTGCAAGCATCTAGAAAAATGTTTGCTCTGTATTGCTGTAGGCTTGCTTCTGTGCTAGCAGGATGCAAAAACCATAGGCATATTATCTGCTTGCTGCCATAGGGCCCTCTGCAGAGGGAATCAAACCCCATTAGTTTCCTAAGCAATCTAGCAGCATGCCACAGCTGGCATTACTGTAGGACTTTGACCCACCAACAAGCAAAGAAATATTCGGCATTGCTAGCACTGGGATAATAGCATGCACTTCGTAGATTTACCTTGTTTCTGTACCCTGCAACACTTACAGTAGCCGTAGAAATGTCACAGGTGTCTTACCTCTCAGTGAAATAAGCTACTGTATTGAATGTTTCGCAACGTAGTTTAGCTCCTTGCAAGAAAATATACTTCAGCTAGGCTCTAAAGTGAGAGTTGTAAGAGTTGTAGAAAGTTGTAAGTTGTAGCAGCTGAAAGTCTAGGCTGGAGAGATTTTTAATTTTTAAAATTGAACTGCTTCAGTCTTTTATTGTTTTGAAAGTGAAAAGTGAAAGTTTTTAAGCAATATTTGCAATAGATTGCTTTTTTCTTATTCACATTATGAAATGTTAGAATATGACATTGTTCATGTTTATGTTTTCAGTAGTAAAACCAAATTTTCTTTCTAAATTGCTGGAAGTTTTCAAGATACTTTTAGTTTTATTTTTGAGAAGAGGCTGTGTTTCTTCTTGGGAAAAAAGCCAATTTGAAAGAAAAAAACCTGACCCTTTTCATTCTGACCTCCTACATTCTATTCCATTTTCTCAGCTATTCATCTAGAAGTTTTGCCATCCTACTAGACAGGAAGAATAAGAGAGAAGCTTTACAAATAACTTCAGTATTTTTGTAGGCCCATATTTTAAGTTCATTTTTGTGAACTTTTCTCCATCTCAGGAGGTCATCTTTGCTATGATAAACACAGTTCAAGCACAATTCCCCTCATGCCAAGCTGTCAGTGAGGATCCAGAGCATTTGGCTTTGTTATTGCTGTTTTAAGTTTCTTCTCCAGGCAATTAGGAAGACTCACAAAAATAAAAGCAACATGTCTGAGTAAGAATGAAAGAAAACAGCAGTGAAAGTTGAACTGACATGTGGAAAGGCCAGGACACTTTGCGTAACCAAAAGAATTATGTCCCATCTTTTCAGAACTTCTTTAATAATTGAAAAATGGGAATGAGTTAGCAACGAAGAGGAGTTGAGCTCTGTGGGAGAACAACACTAAGGAACATCTCACTGTTACACAAGTAAGTCTGAAGGCTGCACAGGAGGAGAACAAAGTGCTTACCATATAGTATCAATAGTATGATAGTGCTATTACAATATAACTGGACATATTAGTAACGAGCATACTAAAAAGCAAAGGTATTAAAGTAAACGGAGCAAGCCAGCTGAACCAGCTGAGAATCTGACCCTGAGCATTCAAGCAAACAGACCTCTGGAAGGGGCTGGGAAGTGAATTGGCTTTGGGGGT
>JANHGB010021665.1:0-21757 GCA_026283785.1 Coracopsis vasa | reverse complement strand
GTCTATTTGAGAATTTAGTGCGCATTAATCCACCTGTACTCAATAGGTTTGAATGAGAGCACAGTACTGCATGCATGGTGATTTTCCCCAACATGTTGGCACATTCATTCACTGATGTGTGTCTCAACCTCTCACAGGGTGCTGTAGGAATAAATGCCTATGGAATGTTGATAGACATTCACCAGTTGTCATGATGATCATAGAAATATAAAATTATCTACCTTGTGAACTTAAGGAAGAACTGATGCTCAGCACTGTTTATCATACATACACGTTAAGATGGAAGAGTCAGAGTATCTCTACCATCTGCTTGTGCTAGAACTCAAGCTTTGAAAATAAGATTAGTGAGAAGTTTCTCAATGACTAAGTTTAATGGTAGGATGGTTTTCAATCTATTTTTTTTTTGGTGACTATTGGTTATTTTCTAATTCTCATTGATAAATTTTAGGAGAATGGAAATAGCACTTGTTCAGCTGGTGTGCAGGAAGTGTGATTTGGCATATCCAAGTGGCTTTTAGGTGGTAGATGCTTATAAATAATTACACAAGAGTTGCCTTAACTTAATTTTACTTTATTTAAGCGACAGTGTAAGATGTAAATACTTTGTCAACTGGCTTCCAAGGAAGAGGAGGTGTAGGGCATGTAATATGTTACATTCATAAACTGTGGAAACATGGCTGTTCATTACAGACTTTGTTTTCTTACTATTGCATATCTTAATCTATTATCTTTTACTTTTTTTTGTGTATTCTGTCTGTATTTATAGACGAGGTTGTTCACTTTAGTCTCTGACTGCCAACTCTTCCCTTTAAAAACAGATTATTGATCATTTTCTAGTGCCTTCAGTATTACAAAACATTTCTTTAAGTTTGCTGTTGTGGAATAAAAGAATTAAAAAATCATTTTAGTAGGGCTGGCTAAAGCCTGTAAGTCACATATTATTTTAGCTTTTTATCTTATTGAATTCAGGAGGTGAAAGTGACAGTAATGAAAAGTCAGAAAGGGGAGAAGTGGATCAATATATTGCTAAATTCTTATTGAAATTCTCATGCTTAGACTGTTCTGGGTGGTTTTATTTCTGCTTAACATTTGCTGAGTAAAAGTCATTGCCCCAGAGATGCAAGATTTATTGACACACAGAGATGAAAATGATTAGCTAAAAGGTTTCTGCACGAAGAGAATCAAAATCAGCTGAAACACGACAGGGTGGCTCATGTACACGACTGTCAGCTATTTGAAATAAGTTATTAATGTTCAAAGCTATAAGCTGAGCTTGTCAGTATTATACCAATTGTTCATTCTTTGCTTTCTTTGCAGGAGACCTAACATTCTGAAAAAAGCTTTCATTTTTATATCTTTACATTTATATGTTGTATACACAAACACTTGGCTTGTTAAAGTTCCTAAGGGCATTATTGTATTTTCAACAATTTCTTTTCTAATTTAGTACATGTGTGTTTATTTGCAGATTGCAGCTTTCCAAGGACTGACTTTATGGAACATTACTTCAGTGCTGATGCAGTTAAAGCTCTGTGGCTGTATATTCTGATTTGTTAGGAATCATCCTCATTCATTTTCCATTTTAATTCATAATCCACACACTAGGAGTATTGGTAAACCCTGTTTAGCTTTTCAAACATCTGGAAGGTGTTAGCATGATTTGGCTTACAGTGCTTCTGAGCCTGCAGGAAGTACTAGGCAGAACTCCGGCTTTTTGGCCTACTGAAGAGCAGGTTGTGTCTTCAGACTTGACTATCTCTTGATTTTGGACAGGCAGAGTATAGCAATGCCTGCAAAGTTTAATTGACAGACAGCTCGAGTGGAAATACCTGCGGTTCAATGCTCTCAGAAGTCAAATATAGGGAAAAATTTGATTTCTAACTGGGTGGCATTCAAAAGAACTTTCTGATCTCACTAATGCTGCTTACAGTTCATGTCACTGCACTTTTAGTGGTAAACTCCAGTAGGCAGCACCTTTGATTCCTTCATCCAGTGGCTGAATGGACAGTCATCCTTACACATGGTCCTGAAGAAAATCTGTGGTAGTCTGTAAGAACACACTGTTCCCACCCCTAAGTGGCACAAAGGCTGCAAAGGGACTTTTTGTTGCAGAGGCTGGGATAAGAACAGAAGGTGCTCAAAGCTGTGTTAGGATTCTGGGGGTCCTCAGAATCTGAACTGGGTTTCAGGAGGAAGATGCTTTGCCGTTCAGCTTGTTGTGATCAAAGGATGGGGCTTTATGTGTCTCACTGTTTCTCCTTATTGAATCTGGAATGTTCTAAGCAAACTTGCTAAATAAAGAAGGTTGAGTACAACTCACAATTCAGAGAAAATGAGATAAGAGATTACTGAACACCAGACAAACATGGAAGTATTGAATAATTATGTAGATTGTTGCAG
This sequence comes from Coracopsis vasa, assembly GCA_026283785.1. NCBI lineage: Eukaryota > Metazoa > Chordata > Aves > Psittaciformes > Psittacidae > Coracopsis > Coracopsis vasa. Next base: position 19,357 of record JANHGB010021665.1, on the reverse strand, counting down.
GAAATGTTGTATGAAATGTAATTGCAAGTTTCATGCACGTTTTAAAGCTCTGAGCAGGTTTTATTTTCAAATAGAAATGATTAAATATAATTTTTCAATACTTTCACATGATTAATGTAACAGGCTGATTTTTCTTTGAGTACGTCATAAATACCATCCACATTGGTGTGCTAATATATGGAGAGTTTTATTGCTGCAGCGCTCTATGAAATTATTCTTTGGGAAATTATAGATAGTCAATGAATAATTCAAGGGAAAGAATAACCCAAAATCTAATAAATTCTGTGTATGATTGAACTTTGACGTTATTCCAGTAACGTGTATATACAAACCTCGCTGTTATTCTGGAAACATAATTCAAGTAGAGCTTGATTTTTATAAGAAGAGATGTTTTCACACTTGTCTGAGAAGAAAAGTGACAATTATTAACTAATAGATAACCTGAATACTCATCATCCTTTCTTCTGTTTCCAGAGAAGCAAAGAGAAAAGATCTAAAAGATAAATTACTGAGGAAATATTGTGGATTTGCCAGGGATTCAAATTATTACAACAATTTCTGGGAATTTGAAAACACTCCTGTAAATCAGAACATCTTTTCCTTGAGGAAAGCCATGTCTTACAGGATTGTAACAACGTGGCTGTGCTAGGCACAAAGAATCATAGAAACAGACATGGCAGCAAGTATGGAATGGCCCAGCTGGAATGGGAAAAAGGAGTACTATGAATCCTAAAAGCAGCCATATGCTTTCTTCCCTTTGCTACTGTGGAGAAAGTAAAGGGGTGAGGCAGATGGAGTTACCTCAGGCAATGGGAAGAATGGTGTGGTTTAGACTGAGCTGGGAAAAACTGGGTCAAATAATGAGGGAGACTGGGGAGGCATCCTAGTTGTGTTTCTTTTGTGCACAGCTGCAACACTTAGTTTCCTGTTTATACTAAATTACTGGGCTATGTAAAATAGTTCATAAACTCTAATGCATGGTGTAGACTGGTGTGAGAGTCCCTGTCGCTGACATCTTGTATAACTCCTTACAGGAGGGTTGGGTAACTAGAAGGGACACAGAACTGTACAGCCAAAATCTTAGGAGTAGCTTTCACACCTTTTTACAATCTTACAGTCATAAAGGAAAAGGGAACAGGGCAAGTGAGGGGCATTTCCTCCTCCTGAGGGTTAAAGCCTGGTTAGCACCAGACTCCTGCTCTGAGCTGCTCTCAGGATTTTGTGCTTCCTGCCGCCTACCTGCAGAGGTGCCCTCCTAGTTTAGCATGGAGGTGATATGAGTGCCTGTAGTATCTCCATGTTATGCAAGCTTTGACTTTGAAGACAGATATAGGGAAAAAGCCTCATCATTTCAATGGTCCTTGAGCCTGGGAAAAGGACAGCCAAAATCAAGCCCACCTTGTATTTCAAACAGCTACAGCAGCTTCAGGCTCTCCATGTTAGAAAGTAAAGTCCCAGGGCTCCCCTCCCAACAATTTCCTACAAACATATCCCATTTTTCTGTTTTATTTGATATATAACATGGCACCACTTCTTCAGTGGCTGTAAATTGAGTAGCATCATTGATTTCAGTAGGAGTAAATGAATTGGTTCCAAGTGGTGGGCTCTTGATTAACTTCAGTGGTCCCAGAAGGGTTTATGTCAGCTGGAGGTTGCTCGCACTGATTTCAGTGGAGCTGCCCAGATTCTTCAATGTGAGAGCTGCCTTAGCTCCTACTCTGATTTCTTTCTAATTTGGTAACAAAAAATTGATCACAGGGCACAGAATTAAGAAAAAACAAATAAGTATGAGCTTGATATGTTGGCTGTCATGGAATTCCCTCCATATGAATGGATCTTTAGGTTTAAAACTGAGTCCCCTTCTGCTTCCTGTAGATTCCAGCTCTTCAGTTTGTCCCTAACTTTAAGTAAATGACCAACCTGACTGAAGCTGTTAGGCATGTGCCATAGTACTGTGATGCTGTTAGACAGTGACACAGTACTGTAGAACTAATGTAACTGAGAGTCGGATCAGGCCTTTTTCTGTTTGTGTTTCCTTTCGTTAGAAAAGGAGAAAACAAGGGAATGGTGAAAATTCAGGTAAGTGTTCTCATTTGTCTGGAAAAGTTGTGAGCACTTTTTGGAATTGGCTCCTGGTTTATTAGGAAACTGTAACATTTTTGGTTGTAGTTTAAGCTCATGGTTGATCGCAGTTTCACAGCATGGAAATTTGTAAGTGCGTGGGGATTGATGGGCACTGATTCCTGTTCTTCCCCCTGCTCAGTTTGGGGATCTGCATGTTGATGTATTTCTTTTGAATTAATATTTATTTCAATATGCTGAGGGAATTGGTATGATTATTATGAAAGGGCCTGGTATATATGTAAATGAAATGCAGTGGAGTAGAAGAAAGGAACTAATTTGCTGTTGGAATTCAAGGATAAGTTATCTTGGCTAAAGCTTCTAGGTAAATATTATTTCATATATCAGACCTGCTTCCTCCTGCCTTAATGAATTCTTGTATTGTAAATTTGTGTAAGGGAAATTGATTTGGAATACTAACATTAGTTTAATCACGGTCACTTTATATGTTACTGGAATATTTTCAGTTACAAGAAGTGTAACATGAGTCCACCTTATTTTTAAGGAATCTGGGGAAACAGTTGTTCTCATTGTCAGTGTGTGATGGGGGTATGTTTTGGGACTTCTCTCTGCAACAAAATGTGGGTTACTGTCCAGTGGCATTTGTCAGAGTAAAAGTGAATACTGAGAAAAAGACTTCAATATTTATTAGGTGTCTCTCTTAAAGTGTTTAAATGGGCTCTTGAAATGATGTTGAGCTGTGAGAAGTGGCTGATTACTATTAATTCTAGCGAGCCTTGATGGGTCAGATAGAACAGAGTTACTGTTATCTGCTGAAGATGCAGATTTTAAAGTGTAACTATTTTTTATTTCACTTTATTTTGCTTGCAAGGATTTCATTTTGATAAATTACTTAGAAATGTGGCGTTAGGAGACTTGGCCCTTCAGTTATTATATAGGGAATGTGCATCTTTTTCATTTGAGGAAGACTTGTTTTTATGTGAATTCCTTCGGTACTTGCAGTATATACAACACACAGTGGGATCAGTTATCAACAAGGTGACTTTCTAATGCAAGTTAAAAACTGAAATGATGAATTCCACATCTGTTAAATAGAGTTAACTTCTGGTGACATTATAAACTGAAAAGGGCAACAGGCTCCTTTTTCATCACATGCAGATCTCTCTAAAACAGATCACAATTTAGAATGTGTTTAGAATTGAAGGTAAAACATTCCTCAGCCACTGCTGAATGCTCTGAAGAATGCAAGTTATCCTGTCAGGGGAATATTTGCTGACTTTTTAGGACACATTTTGGCTCTGGAAAGAGTTAGAAAGATGGGCTCTTGAAGCAGGTAACTGGTATCAGTAACTTTCTGTGGGAACATGAATTATATTACCTGCCAGAAGTTAGTTTCATATTCTGATACGTTAATCCACTGCATGGTTGAAGGGTATGAAGATGAAAACCAACTATTAATCATAATTTAGCATTGAAGGATGCAGTCAGATTCTGATCTCATGGTGAGCTGTGGAATTATTGCTGGTGTAGAATTTAAAGGAAGCATTGACAAGGCATAACTGACTCCAGCATTTTATATACATCTGGGTCCAAGGTGTAAGGAAAAGATAGCAGAATCAAGTTTGCAATTGCAGCCTTCTTTCAAGGGTGCTGCACAATGGAACACCTGCAGGTTTGATACCTTCTGTAATAATGACTTTGAAACAGGCCTTCCTAGTGCTGTATGATTTCTTTTCATGGAAATGTGCCCATCTGTTTCACAGGTACTTGTTTTAGTCCATTTCCCTCCCAAACCCTTTTCTGTCTTCAAGGAAGTGATCTTAAAGTTACTATTTCTACTTTTCTGATGAGTATGTTGTAGAACACACCTAATATTTTCCTTCATTGCTTATATGAGATATAAAAGATATATCTTTCATATGAGATATGTTCCATTGAATATGGCAGCTAAAATGAATTTGGAAGATAGTTTTTATAGCTGGCGATTATTACATGAATTTCTAAACTATAATCCACATGCTACCAGTTAAAATACTTTGTCATGCACAGACTTCAAGTCTTTGGCTTCGTGATATTTTCCAAGAGATTACAATTGGTCAAAAGCTTTCTAGCAAAAAACACAGTTCTGGAATAGGCTTAGGCCATTTGTTTATCTTGTGGTTTAAATAATCTGCACCAACTCTGTTCTACATCTTCAGAGAAGGTTTTTCTCTTCCAAAAGGAAACTGTCTGTTTTATGTAAGAGCCAGATCTAGAATCTGAACCACTGGGAATGAACAGGGTGGCATCTGTGAAACAAGCACACATCCTCTTCAGTGCGTACAACTCAAGTGTTACTGTTGCTCTGAACTTGGGGATACGCAGGTCAGGAAAACATGGTCATAAAGGCAGTAGACAATTACCTTTCTGGAGCTGCGTAGCTGGGAAGTATAACGAGAATTTGCAAAATAAATGTGCTTTTTAATACATTTCTGTTAAATGAAAATACTCTACAAAGTCAGGGCTAGGAAAAGGACAGAAAGAAGAGCTCTGCTTAGGGTAGCTGACTTATTTCCAAGCATGGTTATTTTGTTGTTCTCCCACTTCATCTCAGCAATTTTCTTCTGAGTTATAACATAACTCCACATCCTCACAATTCCTTTGTAAATATCACTCCTGGTTAGCATTCAGTAAAGGGCAATTTGTTCTTCACATATGTAGGTAAGGGCTCAATCACGGGCCTGGCATTACTCTGATAGATAAATGACTTCAAGCTGCTCTGTAGATTGCAGCAAACCCATCCCAACAATTTAAAAACAAAGATTCAGCAAAACTCTAATATAACTTAGAGGAGTGTGCTGAGATCTTTGTGCCTTTTGAGGGCGAGGGTGTCATTGATGGGGGAAGCTGAGGGCTGTGCTATTACTGTGATCATAGATTTTCCCTAGGAAGTAATTTCTTCCTTGTATTTTTTATTCTCCTGAGTATATTAGTTCTGCTTTTCACCCTATACTTGTGCCTCATAGCTTTTAATTAAAACCCCTTTCCCAGAATGGAAGGGAAATTATAAAGTTTTAATGAAATGCTTATTTTGATGAAATATTTATCCTACATTTTTCACTGTCATTTTGGGACAGCAGGTGCTTGAAGGGCTCCTGTTTGCTTTGTATTTTCAGTGAAAGTTTGCTGTTATTTGATGTAAATAGCTTCTGACAAGCTGAGGGTATGGCTGGGTCGTGCCAAAGGTAGTCACCCAGAGGACAGTTTCTCTGAGGAGTGCTGTCAGGCTTGTTTCCCATGCATACAATCATTTAATAGGCAAGATGATATCACTCTTGCTTAATGCAATGGATTTTACCTTAAAGAAGCAGCAAAGAATCTTGCAGTATTTGACATTTACTTTTAAAACTGGGAGAAGAGTAATGCAGTTGCCTCGTGTCTGCGTTATTACCACCAGGTGTCTAAGACCCAAACATTATAGCAACAGGTTTTTTGCTCAGTTCTAATACTTCTGTTTCAACAGCACATTGCTGAGCAGAAGCTGATGTCCTTCTGTTCAGGTGCACTTTTTAAAGTCCTGAAGGGTTTATTTCTGAGAAAGTCTCTCTTCTGTTTTCTGAGCAGGCTGGTAACATTGCAGGCAGTTAGGACTTTATGGCCTGTTTTAAGTACACACTAAATCATGTGTCTAGGAGGAGCAAAAAGGGTTTATATGCACAACACAATGAGGCAGATGATTAAAGAGAGTCTCTTTCAGGCCAGCTGATGGGAAGACTCTTCTCTTGTAGCCAGCCCCACATCTTGATTCTGTCCTAAGCATTTGTGAGTAGAAGTACCTCTACAGTGTTTGTCCTGGATTTTGCCATAAGAAAACCCTCAGAATCATTAGTGTTAAAACTGACCAAGGCAGAGAAAATGTGTCCATATTGTACTGGATTACAAGTGATATCTTGTGAGTCGGTGCAACCAATGGAGGTGCACCAGCACTCTGTTGTATACGGGGACTGCGGTATGGATTCGTAGTAGCATATCCTCAGAGCTGCTGATGTAAAATGTCACAATTTCCAAAAGATGTTGTTTATAAGCAAGCTTACAAGTGAGCTCTGGTGCCTGGTGCTCTCTCTCCTTCATACAGGTCTAGCTGCTCGGTTGTCAAAGCACTACGTCTGATTCTGTCATATCTGTCTTTGCTGCTTCTTAGGCACTGTCATGCCTTCCATCATCAAAGCAGCCTCAGTCTCTCTTGCAGTTGCTCTCAATAACGTCAAACAGTAGTGGAGGGGATGGCTCAGTAAAGAACTGAATGTTTTTATGTTCAGTGAGAAGGAACCCCATGGAACATTTAGCCAAAGTGACTTCAAAATGAGAAATTACAGTACTCATCTTTTAACCAGAAAAGGGCTTGCTGCTCTGATCAGGTGTGAATGAATTGGAGAGATGCTTCTGTGGGACCAAAGCAAAGGTGAGGCATGTGTTGTCTAAGACATTTTCTCCTTTGAGAGCATTGGCTTTCCTCTAATTCAGGAGAAAGTGTAGAGCTCTGGGTTCTTATTTAGTTCTCACTTTGGAAAATACTCACCCAAGCCTGTGCCAGAACAGAAATCTTCAGCCATGGGATTGCTCTCAAATCTCATACAATGCACTGCTTCTTTTTCTCATCATATCAAGACAGTGCAAACATCGTTGCCATTTAATGAACTGTGATGCCAGCTCCTTGGTTCCAGGCAATAACATTTTACTTAGCTCTACTAAACAGAGATTAATATTAGCATGGTCACTTCATCTGATTATTATTTTTTAAGCTGTCCCAATTTTATGGACGTTATATGAATAAATTGTGTTTGTTCTTCTTCTTCCCCTTATAAGCACAGTTCCCTAATATTAAATCTTCCAACATCCTGCATCCTTTCTATCAGGGTGTGCTGTTGCTGAGCAACACCAGATTTGCTCTTTAAAATTATCCAGGTTTCTTTAGCCAGCTTTGTGAGTTGGTGCAGCAGGGAAGCAGTAATATATGTCTTAATGCTTTAAAATTATATGTATTTTTTGTTTACATTATTTATTAGCATTTCTTGTATTTGGGCCATCATGCATGGGCATGTGGCTATACATTTTAAAATAATACAGTTTCACATCAGTTTTTAGTTCTGCTGTGGGGATTTTTTGTCATTATATAACTGTACTTGTAGAACATACATTAAGTCCTTATACATAGGTGCAAGAAGAGAGAAAAATTAGAACATACATCTCCTTGGGAAAGTTCTTACTAGAAGGATTTTTAATTGAGTGTTTTTTTTTCCCCTAAAGCATATGTATTTCTGCTTTCTGAATGTGTGGGTGTGGATTCTTCATAGTTGGAGCTTTAAGATGGTTCACCCTTCTCCTGAGCCCTGCTGACCTTCCACTGTCCAGATACCATAAAAGTTGTCAAAATGTTTCTTTTGACCTCATAACTGAGTGCTGGAGGAAATATTTTTGGGTAGATCAAGGGCTATTTCAACATGGGCTGCAATTTTAAACCTGGACCACAGGATCGTGTAATTCCCAAATGTTTTATTCTTCAGTGTCCATTTTTATTGACAAGAGCAAAAATCTTCACTTGTAACACTCAATTTATTGAACTGATCCCATGAATGATGCAGCCATTACTAGCAGGTGATAAAAGGTATGTGTGAGGTTTGCACATATGGTCAAGAGGACTCCCCTGACCATTTAATTCAGTAAAGATAGATCTGAACTTGGAGACTGAGCTCACAGTGTGGAGGCATCTGCAACTTCCCCAGGCTTGCACGTCGCGATAGAATGAAGCATATGCAAAAGGGAAGTCTAAACTGGACCAAAGCTGTTACAGGATTTGGTCTTGCAGATCTGAAGTTGCAGCTCTGTGGCAGAGATAGTCAGAGGAAGCATTTTCTTTGGTTGAAACTGGAGCAAGATCAGAGTAATTTTAATGGCGGTAGTTGCTAATTTTAATAGAACCAATGATTGCTGACAATCTTAAAGCAACTTTTAATATATATGAGGTCATGGACTATGTGCTGTTATTGAATCCTGTGCTTTGATTCAGGATCCTGTTGATTTTTATGGGAGCAAACAAGGGTTCTTTCTGACTGTTAAGAGGACTTTCCTGTTGTTCACCACTGTTTGCAGTAGATGAGTCTGATGATGGGTTAAATCCAGCTGACCACTTGCATTTTCTCACTTACTTAATTGGGAAGGAGGTATATGTGTGGCAACCAAGGTTAGTGGTTTCTGTGCTGTTCATTTCCTAAGACATGAAGATGACAAGGTTATGTCTTACAATGTCATGAGAATCGAATAACATCGTCAGTATATTTCCTTAGGGATCAGCTTTTTGTCACTTGCTTCAATCATGTGGTTTGCAATGTACTCCATTTTGTTGGGAAAGCAGCTGGAAATCCTCACACTGAAGAAAATGGGAAGTTAATTTAATGCAAACATCTCAACAAGCCATCTGCTGAGGCTGTGCCAAACCTGCCAAGCCTCCTGCACCAGGATGCACACGGCTTGGCTCTCTCCTTGTGCGATGCTTCTTCTAGTTTTGTATCTCAACCAACATTGATGCCTCTTCATGGCTCTGTGAGACAGATTGGATCTGCTTGACCTGACTCAAGACTTGCATCTGTCTGTGGGGATGCAAAGCAGGAGAGAGGCTGAAGTCTTGCTTACATGGTGGAAGCCCAGGTTCCTAAGAACCCTACTGAAAATGACAAACCTCAGCTATAGCAGAGGGCTGTGAGTGCCTTCCTTTTCCCGTTGCATGCCTGAACACACAGGAACACTTTGAGAAAGACGAGTCTTGAGCAGTCTGCAACGTTTGCACATTGCTAGAGAGCTGTTTACCAGAGTTGAGTCTGTTTGAAGCATGTTCCTCCCTGTGTTCAGCAGAAAATGGTGTTAGCATGGGTTCAAACTGTGAGTACAAGGAGGTCAGAGGACAAACCAGTGGCAATAAGCTTGGAAATGGAGCTGCACTTTCAGGCACAGAAAGGAAGCTTCATACTTGCTTTTAGTTGATTTTCAGCTCACTGCTGCTAAACAGAGCAATATCTGCAGCCTCAACACTTCACCCTCAGCAGCATATGTCCCCTGCTCTCCATTGCTGGTGCTTGTAGAGCTACACAGTGGGTTGGATCAGGGAGCCAGTTTGACCAGAAGTGAGTATTTGGGGAGCTGTTGCTGGGTTAGTTTGCAGTTGCATCAGTTCCCTTATCAGACTCAGTGTGCAACCCTGGGAGAGCTAACGCCATCATTAGAAAGGCAACGAGAAGGACTAGTTTCATAGAGAGGGAATTTAGGAGTACCCCATTTTGCTGGCAGACTGGATTTCTGCTGGATTAAAGCAGCTGTGTAACCATGGCCACAGATCTCATAGGATAGCTAAAGGGTTTTACAGGTGCTCTCTTTGCTTTTCTGCAAAGCTTGTAAATACCTGCTTTGCAGAGGAATAGCACTGCAGGAACCTTGTGTGTGAGCTTCTGGAGGTTTATGGGACTTTTTCATTCTGTGTATGATAAAAGAAGAGGGAGTTCTGGGAAGATATCTTTGCATAAACCAACCGTATAGCCACCAGCTGAATGTGGAAGTGGGAGAATCTTGCCTACTCTCCATCTCAGCTTCCTTCTTACTGGCTCTCTTGTGTGCTCAAGTCAATATATCGATTAGAGATCAGTTTTAAATTAAAAGGATATAATATTCAACCCCCAGAAGGTAGAATGAAGGAAGTGCTTGAATGCACATGCAGGACACAAAGAGCTAGAAGAAATGCTTTGTCAGTCATTGCAGAGGGGGCAAAGAAGAGGAGCACAGCCAATAATGATCCCAAAATGTTGATTACCACGTTTTTAAAGCTGTGAGATCTTGAAAATGTTGACTACAATTGTATGATTCTATGACCCAAACAATGATTCCACCTAAGAGAAACAAAAGGCAATTACCTAGGACCTAATAAATCCAAGAAGGCAAAAACAGTATCAGGGGAAAGTGTTAAAATGATGTGCAAAGGATGAAAGAGTATTCTAAGTCCAGATGTTTCTTGATGAATCTGTGGGAAATGAACCTGCTTTTGAATAACACTTTGAAAGTTCTCCAAGGAATAAAAATGCATTCTTAAATTCTGTAATTCTAATATAGCTGGGAGAAGTTTTTTCATTAACCAGATCTCAGAAGGATGTCCTCAAATGAAACTTTGTATTTCTCTTTAAGAACCTCATTTCCAGCTATGCTTGTAAAAATAACTGACTGCACTTAGATTGCTGCTGTACTGACACCACAGCTTATGGCACTAACAGGTAGTTAGGTACTTGCTTCACTGTGGTCTGCTTGTGGTTACTTCCATTCACATGTCTCCTCTTTCTTTGTGTGTACGAGATTAAGGTCTCTCTGTTTTGTTTCTGTCTTGTTTAAGAGACATTGTTTTGATTCTGTGTTGCTACCCACATTGCGTGGCTGGGTCCTAACCTTTGGCTAAGAATCCTGTGTAGTGTCACAGCAAGGATAATGTCATTCAAATACCACTAAACTTTGCCATGCTTTGGAGCCTTCTCACCTCTAACCTGTGCCCATCACAGTGAATCTCTGTTGCCATTTCAAGGCTAAGTTGGGCTGCTTTGAGCTCCTGACCTTCACTGTCCCAATTTATCAAATGGAGTGACAGTAATTCCATTAAGTGGAAGAGCTAGTTGGAGAAGTAGACTAAAAAGTGAACCATAAAGAGTCAAAAAGCATTAAAGCAAATGAAAATAACTCAATGTTTATTACTGAAAAAAATATCTAAGATGTTTTTGAATTGATATCTTTGCAAGATACAAACCATAAGCAAATGCTTTGCTGAACCATAGCATGAAAGGGGAAAAAATAAAAGTATAAATCCATGTGGTGAATCCAAGAAATGACACTGGTCATGTTCCTCAGGGTGAAAGACAAAGTTTAGTATACTCTCTAGGTTCTCAAACAGTCTTTACAAGCCAACTTGTATTTACTTTCCTTCTTACTAGCATAGAGAGTCCTGAAGAAATACCATGGCCAGTTAATAACAATGTAGTAACTGGAAGAGTTAACTGGGAATGGAGGAAAAGGTGTTTTGTTAAACAAGGCTGCTGTTCTTTACCCGTTTGTTAGAGAGATTATGAAGCATATTATTATCGTGATGATTATTTGTATGTATTGATGCACAACCTTCAGCAGGTCAGACGAGTAGGTCACTAGTATTGCCTGGTGTACTTCAAGTCTTATGAAATCAAATTGCATCCACTCACCTGGGTGATCTTATGCTTAACTTGAATTACAAAACATTCAAGAAAATTTTTTTTTCCCAATTACATGAAAATGAAGCTACCAAAAGTCACGAGCAGTGAAGGATTTTTTAATGATATGCTTGATATTTCAGAATCTCTAATTTCAGTTTCTGAAAGTCACAAGTAGCTGTGAATGCTGCACATCATTATCTAAAACAAACACCTCATGATTTCCCTGAACACATCCTGGAAATAATGATCAGTTGCTGCCTACAGAAGATAACAACCAACAAATATTGTACTGTAGAAAGAATGCCATTTTGCACGGAAGCACTTACCCTGTGCCTCTTCTAATTTGCACGTTATTCGGGTCATATCTAAAAGAATATTTATTTATACACCAAAAGTTAAACTCATTATAAAGTGCCACCACACAGACAACTCAATGCATATTTACTTTCCAAAATCTCATTAAGCTCAGGTACTTGTTGTACATTTCTTTTCTTAATAATGAAGCACATACGGACTCTCTGCCAACACTGAACAAGGAAGTTGTTAAAGCAAGGTGTACTGCTCTTACAGGGGAAAACTGCTAGGACAATGTATTCTGCATCCCCTTCTCTTTTTCCTTCAGTGATCTGCAAAGGACTCCAACACCTTGCCTGGTTCCCTTCTTCAGGTATAAGTACAACTTGAAGATGGTGTAAAAAGTATGCATTGTTAGTAGTTGGACGATTCCATGATTCTATGAGAAACAATAACAAAGATTTCAAAGTATAAGGCTGCTCCTTGTATTAGTTTCATCTTAATGTGGAGCGTTTTGGGGGTTTCTATAGTTCAACATGGCACTAGATCACAGAAAGGCAGGCTGGAATTTGTCAGTCACGTTACTTCCTCAGCAACATCACCATTTCATGGCCCTGCCTGGGAGGCGTGTGTATTTGTCCACATGTCAGTAACTGCTTAGTAGTAAACCTGCACCAACAGCTCCACACTGCGAGTTCTTGCGAGTGAGTCAGCTCATAATGACTTCGCATTGCATTGAACGGTCAAATGCTCAGGGTTAAATTTCAGGGCCCCAGATGCTAATGCTCTGATTTAGGAAAAGAGTCCCCACTGATAGAGCAATTCAGTTGCAACTGGCAAAGAAAATGTTGTCCTGAGCAAGGCTTCTAGATTATGTCCCTTATTTTCTGCTGCTTATCTTTAGAAACAGTGAGTCCTTGGTTAGTTTTAGACCTTCTAATTGCAATTCAAAGTGTGCGTGTTAATCACACTCCCCTCATAAAGTAACAGGGCGTTTAAACTATATGAAAAGCATAAAATTGTTTGGTTACCTCATGTCCTTTACTCTTGGTGGAGTAAGAAGAAGATAAAGTTCCTAGCACATGGATGTGCACAACTTTTAACATGCGGAGGATGAAAATTACGTGGAAGAGATACTTTTCCTGGGCCTTACTTTTTACCCACTATCATCAGGGTGAAATTCTCTTAGCAGAACTGGGCCTTGGATTTCCTAGTCACTTTTTATTCTTAAATACTTTTAAAAATTATCCTATAAATCCATTAGTGATTGAAAAGATGTCTGATCTTTACATACTTGACTTATCTAAATGCTCTGGCCTAGCCCCAAAAGGCTCTTATTTTTCCAAGTTGTTTTAAATTGGAATGACATTTTGAATTCCTCCTTGTATGAGTAACCCGCCTAAAGATGGCAAATATTTGTTACATTGCAAAAGAGATAAATAAAGGGTGCAACTTCCAAAAGGTTTTCTTCTTTTTCTCTCTCTCCTGAAAGATTCTGTATTTTAATACAAAGAGCAGCATCAAAGAAGAAACAAGTTAAATCTATCCTTCCTCTCTTCTTACTTTCAGGGACTTGTTAATGTGATGGTAATATTGGGTTTTGGCTTCTTGAATTCTCTGCAGAATCACCTTAGTGTCTGTTTATGACAGTCTTTTGAGCAGCTGTTCAGAATGGAGATGTTTAATGGAAATGTGTGATTAATACAAGGTCCACCCAAAACGTCCTGGAAACAAAAAAACCTACTCTCTGTGACTGTGATTAAAGTATCTCTGTAAGTTCTGCAGCAAGTTTGCCAACCTCTTTATAACTCGGTCTCCATCACAGGGGGAGAGCAGTGGATTAAATAGTGGGAGTTACACTTCTTTATTTTCATTAGTGTAATAAAATATAAGTATTATCTAATAAGTATGTGAGGACGAATTCAGAAGTAGGGCTTGAAGACTAATGAAAGCGTTAACTTTATAATCTCCCTAGCATTGCCATTTCCCTGTTCCAGGAACACTTAATCGGGATCATTATGGCAGTTCCCAATTCTCTTTTCCCAAGGGAGGTACCACCAGCTGACATCAGTTTCTGGAATGTTATGGTAAAAGTTGTGTCATTATGTACCACGAATATCTTTTACCGTGACCAGCCGAGCACCTCTGCAGGATCGAAGTGTACTTCAAGTAGCGAAGTACACAGAGCATGATGAGGCACTGGAATATTATCAGAGGCGTTGTTACATGCACAGGAGATGGCTCTTTCTCCTCCAGATTTTATTCCCTCTAGAATGAGAGTGACCTAGTTTTACCAAGATCATCATCCTGTAATAAGGATGTAGCTTGCAGGGCTCATGACCTTTGCTTTAAAAGATGTTATTGAGTTTCTTTCTAGTGATGAAGTATTTGATGCTGAGAAACAATGCTGAGCATGATGATAAAATATTGTAAATGCTGTGCTGGGGATGTACCTCTGTAAAGGTGGTATTTTTTATAGCTGAAATATGTTATGCTGAAATACTCCCAGTTGGCCTAATTAAAACTGAGAAGCAAATGAATGCCGTATTTGCCATCTTCATGTTCTCACTCTCTTAACTTCTATGACATACATTTATGCTTCAATAAAGTTCATTAAGGACCACATAAGATAAATGGCAGAAGTGGCAATCATTGGATTATAAACTCATGACAGTGTTTTACAGGAGGTATAATGAATTTCAGAAAACTCCTTTCCATAACTTTGGGTTTAATCCAAAGAGTATTATAAGGCATTAACTCAAATTTGTTAGTATAAAGAACCATTTTTCTCCATGTTGTACATGTGAGGTACTGCATACAAAGTACAGTGACCAGAGAATCCTTTTGTCAGAGCATTAGAATGAACTAAAGAGAACAGGTGATCAGGCATCTCCCTCTGTGTGTTTTTCCTAATTCAATTGCACTCTGTTCCTAAGAGAAGTCGCTTTAGAGATGTGAAAGTTACCATGTCCTGTGGTGTGTTTCCAACTTCTTATGACATGACAGACACATGATCTAGGTTTATTTCTGTGACATTACAAGAGCAGCATGGTGACACACACTCACCATGTAAAAGATGTAAAAGGAAGCAGTGGTTGATAGTTATTCAAGAATTAAAACTCAATGTTAAAAAGAGAAGCATTTTAAAGACAATATCTCTTTGGCTAAGTAGTTTTCTTGATCATGATTGTAAAACCATATACTTAATACCTTATTGGATCTTTAAGAACAGAAAATTGTCATTGTCTAATAAAATTCTTTATTTTTCTTGATTATTTTTCAATTTTCTACAGGATTTGTATATCAACGAGATTTTTTAAAATGTTGAATTAAAGAATGGCTTGTACCCTTCCTGTTTATTAGGCTCTAGAATGCCCACCTGTTTGTGTACCACATCTTCCTGAAGTGCAATGTAGCTAATGGTTATGTCATCAGCAGGACAGTGACCTCTAATGGTAAATAAGCAACTCACATGATGAATTGCTAAGGCTTTTCTCAACAGAATTGAAATTAAACTGCATTTTCTGTACCTCTCCTCAGAACTCACAGTAGGCACAGCACAGCAGTAGTCACCTAAGGCAGCAGGACAATTAGGGGCAGCAAAACCCAGCCCTGACCCACTGCCAGAGCACTGATAAACTGGCTTTTGCTGATGCCTAAGGAGAAGCCAGTGTATGTAACACTCTATGTATATAACAGCATCACTGGGTGTGAACACAGCAAACCCCTCTGAAAAACCTGTCACCCCATGTTATATTATCTCATTCCTTTGTACAGTGGCAAGTTTTGCTCCCTTTCAAGACCTCTGTCCAGTCTTTCTCTCCTGTCTTCTGCATCCTAGGAAAGGTGTGACCTGTCACTCTTCCTTTTGGTGCCAGTACTTCTTGCTTGTATGGCTGTGCTGAGAAGCCCTGGGTCAGTTTTGCCTTTACTAAAGAGGCAAACCTGCATTTGGAAAGAGCAGGTACTGTGTAGAGTACAGATGGGAAACAGACAGACATTGATTTCCTTGATGCCAGAGAGAGCCAAGTACGGAAGTAGAGCTCTGATAGCCTTTCCCTTGTTTCTGGTTAAACATGGAAGAACCTTCACCTTTTTCTATACAAAAATCTTTACTAATACAAAATCAACTCTGAAACTAATGTATAGAAATAATAGTTTTATGATAATTTTTAACTTTGTATATAATATTTCCCTTAAGTCTTCATAATACTAGATAATATTACAAAGTTATCTGTTGCTATTTGAACAGGGATGGTGCTGTTGTGGTAGATCATGTGCAGATGTACTACATATGGAGCTTTCAGCACCAACTGCAACCTGGTGCAGACAGTACTTAGCAGTGCCAACACTAACATGGTGTCTGTTTTGCACTTGTGGGGTATCATCATCAGCTCAAGATGAGAAACATTTGTTGAAGTGGAAGCAGATCAAAGTAAAGGAGCAGATTACGTCCCAGTGTAAGCCTCAACTTTCTGGGCAAGAGACTTTGAATTTTTCACTTTGAGCTGTGTGGGAATCTGGAAACAGTTTGGCCAGGAAATTTCCAGGAATACCCTGCTCAGGCCTGCTCTGCTCTTCAGACTCTTTGGTGAAACTTGCACCGTCTCTCGGGAATTTGGTCTTTTATTTTTTGCTGCAATTCACATTTTGATTATTCTTACAGTTGGGACAAGAATATCAGTGTTGAACCTGCTGATCTCATCAGTGAGGTTTTCAAAGTCAGTCAGAAAATCTCAACTCTGTGCCTGAGTAATTGTCTCTGTGCTGAAGTCAGAAGGGTTTTATTATTCCAAATTCTTTTGCAATACTTGATATTGAAGATTTCGCACATCCTGGGTCAAAATCTTATGAAAAAAATCTGTGATTTGAGCCTTAATTAAAAAAGGGATCTCAAAGAACAGACTGTTTCCTGCACATGTAGATAAGCCATTGGGAACAAGTCAAATGCTTGCAGCAATATTTAAGGCTGATATTTAAGTAGAAATAAGGAATCTAGCTGCATTAGGAAATGATAGTCGGTAGACTGGAGAATCTTCACCAAAATAGCTGTATTTCCATAGAGTGTTTTTTTTCCCGCAGTAACAGTAACTATATTATAAGTTGATGGTGATGTACCAAAAAAAGAGAGTAAATGATGTGAACTAATCTATGGCATTCCAGATTAGGATTATTCTGTTTATCTTGATTAAAAAGGAATGCACAAGTGTGGAATGAGAGTCTGAAGGATGGGACTAAAATGTGGTTAAATTCATACTTCAGGAGTATGTAACTGTTCTGATTTGGAGGAGTTTGGATGAGCAGCCACCTCTCCTAAATATCCTGACCATGGTGTTTAAGTATCTTCTTACTGCTGATTTTGGACTAGTATTGTTTGATTTCTAAGCACTCTAAGTCCTTTTTCTCCCGAAGTTTTCTGTCTGAGATTACAGATACAAAGACACTTCTACTCTCAAATAATTTCTTATGTTTGACCTGTTAAATGTGATTTTTCTCTCTGACTTCCTCACTGATTATGATCCATTGTTTATAAAGCCGCAGGCTGTACGAGTGTTTGAATAGATGTATCTTCAGGGTATTCATATATGTAAAACTCACTGATGCCATAATGTTCTGCAATGGGCTGGAGATTTAAACTTCCTGCATTTATAGTCCCTCTTACAGATTAACAGCTCTTATATTTAAAAACAATCTGAAAGCAATTATTTAAGTTACTTTGCATGCTTAGCAAAATTATTGACATTTTTCTGTAATAGGAACATAATATAAAATAAAATTAGCTAATAAAATATTATGTTAGTGGAAAAGGTAAAGGAAATGAACCATATGCAGATAAATTTTTGGTGGATGGTGGTTTTGGAAGCAAGGTTTGTTTAAGAATTAGTTTATACAGTTTTAAACTGATGCATTCCAAAGAACTGTAGCGGATGTAGTAACAGCAGCCAAAGGAGAAAGTAGCAGAGTTTATGACTTCCTAAAATGTATTTCTTGGTGAAGCCAGAAGGTAAAATATTTGAAGATTTGTATGGTGTCAGAGAACAGATTCTAAGTGTGCTGAGTGTTGGACACTGGACCAGAAGGGATGGATAAACTCCCGTTTTCAGTAGAGTTCAAAGCAGATCCTGAATTACCTGTGACAGAGATAATGAAAAATGAATGTTATTATTCTTTCCTGGTAGCTGGAGCATTAAGAGCAAACAGGAAAGCATTATCGTAGATCTAGCTAGGGATGCAGGAGTACACGTTGAAAGGCTATACAGGAATAGTTGGCTGCGTGTGTTCTATCGCTGTGGTGCTGTGGCCTTGTTCTGTGGAAGCTCAGAACCTGGGAAGCAAACTTCACCCCAGTAACAAATGCAATTAACGACAGTCTTAAAGGGCTATGAATCTTCAGAAGGAATCTATACATTTTGAAAGCTGCTTCAGGAGCTTCTAGGTTCCTCAATTTGAAAGTCTTCTCTATTGCAAGCATGGATATGCACTACTTAATAGACAGAGACAATTAATCTGTGGTAAAGCTTTTGCATGGCTTATACCTTGAACCACAGAGTGAGGATGACATGTGAAAAGCAGTGGAGTCCAACTTTAGGACACTAAGCACTTCAAAGCTTAAACAATGAAATTCTGCAATTAACCTTAAAATCTGCCTCTGTAGCACTGCAGATTAAACAGTTTTATATCTCAATCAGCCATGAACAAGCGATGTAGTGCATTGAACAAGAGAGCAGAAGATTTCAACACAGCAGTGAGTTAGATTCGTGGTGTATCTGTGACAAGAATTTTAATCCTGTGATTCCTCTGTGTCACAAGCTTGAATCTCTAGGTCATAGGAAATGATCTCCAAGAAACTCTTAATCTGCTCAAACCTGTATCAGGTAAGATGCACATAAATATCTTGTTTGACAAGTATATATTATTTAGAATCACTTTTTACTTAACAGTTAACACTGTATGGAACAGAAAGGAAATATTAGAATTGATTATTCCAGGGTTGCTGGTGGGTTGGAGGAGCTGCTAAATGTGTTAAAAACAACTCTGAGAGATGTTACATTGGTTTATTGGTACATGCTTTGGAATTTAAACTGGAACTGAAAAAGAAACTTCTTTGCTGGATCATGGAATAGTTACACATGCTGCATTGTCCCTATTCAGTCATCGCTCAGGAAAGAAGCATCGGTTCTCAAAGGAGCCAAGGATTGTTTTGTTCCTCATAGTAACAGAAATTCAGGAATGATGACTGAGGACATTTGGAAGGGTCTTTCTCATTGTTCCCATTCTGTGATTTAAAGTTTATTTGATATAAATGTGCAGAGAATAATGAGACTAACAGGACAAAGTTTACACTTTTTCATTAATGACATCTAGATGACACCTAGCATGAACGCGGTATAAACCACAACGGACAATAGTTAAATAGAGACTTTAATATGATTCTGCCTGCAATAAAGTGGTGATAGAGATGTCCCAAAGAGTCTCTCTGTGCAGCTCTGGAATCAAGCCATGTAGTTCAGATAAGGCAGTCTGAACCATTGCATTCCAAGTACGAATACCATGGCATTCTATGCATTGCAAAGCTTCTCTGCCAGTTCCCTCAATGGCCTAACTGGTGGAGTTACACCCATGGTTGGCACATTATGCCTTTTACTAAAAAGCACAGGTGTCCAGCAAACTAAATATACTAGTCTGCTTCTAATCTGCCCCATCTATTAGTACCTCTGAGAGCCCCCTTGACA
>JANHGB010021662.1:16278-26400 GCA_026283785.1 Coracopsis vasa | reverse complement strand
CCTGGCGGTGTTCAAGGCCAGGTTGGACAGAGCCTTGGGTGCCATGGTTTAGTGTGAGGTGTCCCTGCCCATGGCAGCGGGGTTAGAACAGGATGAGCTTAAGGTCCTTTCCAACCCTGACTATTCTATGGTTCTATTCTATGATTCTGTGTTGTCATCAAGGCCCGGGTTTGCACATGGCCAAGGTGTTACAGCTGGAGTCTCGTGCCATGGAGGGTGTCTCTGCACTGCGCAGTTGAGGATGTGAGTGCAGGTTTCACAGAGCAGTACCTGTAAGGTCACCCCTGTAGGAGTGACAGCAGCTTTAGCCACAGGACAGCGCCTGACTCAAGCCCTGAGCGGGTTTTACTCGTACCTCAAGCAGCTGCTTTGAAGCTGGGTTGGGCTTTTGTGGAAGCTGAAGCCACCGTTTTGACTGCAGGGGCACAGAGGCAGTTACCCCAAAAGCTGTAGTGAGGTTGTAGCAAGATCAAGGGACAGTGGGGTTAACTGGGGATAGATGGGTCTGTGCAGTCTATGGTCAGGTAGACACATCATAGGAAGTACGTTGTGGGGAGACAGCTCCACCTCTCTCTGCAGGATTCCTGTCTCAGCCACCACGGTCCAGGAGTGGCAGAGCACCATCTCCAGATAAAACACAGTCACTTCTCACTGCTTTGTTTTCAGAGCTTCATTTTTTTATGTCGAGCTTGGAGGAAGGGCTTCAGCAAAGTGTCAGGAATAGAGGGTGGCAGCAGCGTCCCTCTGGTCCTTCTCTTTCCTCTGATCCTAGAAAGATGGGAAAGCTGGGAATGTGCAGGATGCTGGGGGTTAAAATATTCTGAGCTCATTCATGCCTCTGCAGAGCCGGGTCTTCACTGCAGCCTCCACTCTCCACCAAAACACCTACCACAGTGTACATACCACAGTGTACCTACCAGAGCACGTAGCTTTGACCTGTGGTGCTGGGATAACCACATCCACAGCGTGACCCCATCCCTCATGAGCTGCCCCTCCAAGAGGTGACATGGGTGGGAGGGTGATGCTTCATTCACAGTATAAAACCCCCTGTTCATGATGCTCCTCTGGAAGTGTCTCTGAGCCCGTGTTTGCTTCTTCCCCAGTGCAATTGGGTGTCCCGGAGAGCAGACCAGGGCCCCAAGACCATCGAGCAGATTCATAAAGAAGCCAAGATTGAAGAGCAGGAGGAGCAGAGGAAGGTCCAACAACTCATGACCAAAGAGAAGAGGAGACCGGGTAAGTACAAGCCAAGCTGGCTGCTCCTTTCACTCCTTTCCCATCCAGTGGCCACAGAGGGAATCCCACCTAACAGAAACAAATCTGGGTTTTCTTCCTTAGCGTGTAAAGTGAAGGGAATTGAGGCCTGATTGTGGCTGAGGCTGGGGAAGGAACAGACCTGCCATGGACCGGCTGTGTGCGTTTTCCAGGGGGCAAATCCCTTGGGGAAAAACTAAACAATCACAGGCCAATAGTGCTGAAGTTTCTCCTTTGTGCAAACCATGTTTGATGTGGTGTCAGGCTGCCAGGAGTCTGTTATAACAAGTTAGGACGCAGGAGCCGGGTTTGCCATCCATTCTTGCATACAGCAGAATCCAGTTTCAAGAGAATAGCATCTCATTCCTAGAGTAACCGTGTTCTCTTTAGCCATTAAAGTTGTGAGCTGTTAGCTCAGCAGGAGAAAGTGGTGTGGCATTACCTTAAATTGCCACCAGCCCTCGAGGCTGGCGCTACCTGCAGGGGAATGGGGGGGATTAGGCTTTAGTTACCCTAAAGCTGACATCAGGAGAAGGGAGGAACTCGGGACTGCCTCAGGGGTTCTGTGTCTGCCCCAGCCCAGCGCTGCTGAAACCTGTGCAACGAGTGGGGTTGGGGTTGGGTTAGCAAAGGCTTGTGGTCTGCTGCTTTGGTGAGCTTGTGAATGCACCACATGCAACCACATTCAGATCCCAGAAACAGACAGTGGGAAACCTGACCAGGGAGAATCACAAGCAAAACCAGCCCTTGAAAACAGAGATCTTTTCTGTCAAAGCTGGTTTCTAATAAAGCCAGGCAAGGTGGCTGCGTCATCTTACTCTAAAGAAACACTCCCAAAAGATATGGTTTCTGCATGGAATTGTGCTGGGGCTGAGCAGAACCGTGCCATCTCCTCCTCCTCCTCCTGCTGAAGCTGGAGGCGATGGCCCTTGTCCTCCCAGGCACTGCTGGAGCCATGGGGATGAGCTCAGGGTGGCTGTGTTTGTTATCTGTCAGGTGTCCAGCGGGTCGATGAAGGCGGTTGGAACACTGTGCAGGGGGCAAAGAACAGCAGAGTGCTGGACCCCACCAAGTTCCTTAAAATCACCAAGGTAGGTGCCAGCACGAGGCTCATTCAGAGCAACAAACATGCCAAGGTCTTGTTTTACTGTGTGTGTCTGTCTAGAAAGGACTGACCTGGTGTTCGCAGGGCAGAACTTGGTTTTGAGGATGTTTTGTATCTCTGGAGTTCATACTGTGCCTAAATAAAGCACAGAGGAAGAGAGTTATCTTCTGAGTGTTTGCTGTGAGGGAAAGGAGCACACACACACTTTTTCTCAGGTTCTTGGCATACTTTTGGTGACCCAGAAGTTCTCTTTGTTGGTAAATCTGTGTTGTATTAAATGATTAAAGAGAACATGAGTTCAGGGTATTACGTGTGATGGTGCTGCACATCACGTGGCTGATGCAGGAGTGGTCTCAAACACCTGCATGGCAGAGCCCCTTTGCTGTCTCAAGTTCTCAAGGCCCTGTTCTGACACTGCTATTTAGCAGAATGAGGGTGCAACATTCAGCCTGAAAACACGATGTTCCTGAGGTGGCACCAGTGGCAGTGCTCCAGGCTCGACAGGTTCAAGCAGTACAAGAAGAGCTGTGTCCGCTTTTATGGTGTCCCTGGATTTGTGTGTGGCGCAGTTGCAACCCACAGTGTGTGATAAACCTTCACACCCAGCCTCAGATGAGCATCTCCCTGTGGTTTTACCATCAGAAAGGTACTTTGGGAACCTTTATTTCAGGCTGCAGCTCAGGCAGGCTTGGAGATGGCTTTTTTTGATGAGCATCAGAGCAGCTTTGGCTGTTCTCACCAAGAACTCCGGCCTTCCCACAAATCAGGGTGATTCCTGCACATTCCCTCTTCCAATTAATGCCCCTCTCCTGAGTTTTACTCTCAGTGCCTGGATGCTTGGAGAGCTGTAAAGCAGAACCAGGACAGGCTGCAGCCCTTCTGCAGATCAGACTCAGTTTGTTCCTTGTGAGAGTCATCAAACAGGCTCCAGAACTGAATTAGCAGGAGATATTCAGGCTGCTGCTGTCAGGGCTCACAGCTCATCTGGGCAAAGCCCTTCTGCTCCTTTTAGTACAGCTCAGTACAAGCAGGGCTAGCTCCACAGCAGTTGGGTTGTCAGAGGAGAAGGGAGCTCATACAAAGGGATCTGTGGGGTCACAACCTCCTTGTCCTCCATTCACCCACAGAGCATTGTAAAATCAATGTTCTCTTCCTGTTGGACACTACTTTTTTCCCTCCAGGTTCTGCAGCCTGTTGTCATTCTTCACCCTCTGAATTCTGTTTGTCACTGTGCAGATTCCCCCCAAAGCCGTGGCTGATGGTGGAGCAGACAGCAGACCCATTTAATCTGTCACCATCAAACTGAACATCATCCCAGTACTGATGTCCTGGGCTTTGTCCTCCTTACCGGACTTCAGACTTCCCAATAAAAAGAAGCTCCTGGTCACTGGCAATGTCTTCCAGTGATGCTGTGGAAAGGCTGTGATCCCTTTGTTGTCTGTGTCCTCTGTCTTTGGGTAGGGTTTGGTCTCCCAACATGACTTTGGTAATATTCCCCCCTCTGGAGCTCAGTAACAGAGTTTATACCCAGTTTGAGGGTGGCAGAGGGGGAGGCCAGGTTTAATGCTTGGCCTTTCATCTGCTTGGAAGATGCTCGTAGCACTGAGCCAACAACCCTTGGGGTATGACACATGGCCTGTTCATTTAAGTCCTTTAAGTTTCATTCCATCTATTCTTTCTTTGTCTACATTGGAAGATTTGAAGACCCTTTTTTGGTTGTATTTTACCACACACTGATGGGATGTGCTGCAATGCTGCCTTTCACACACCACCAAAGAGGGATAAATCACAGAACCATAGAATGGCTGGGGTTGGAAAGAACCTTAAGATCATCAGCACTGCAGAGGGGGAGAGAAGTCCAATGGAGGTGTTCAGTGAAAGGATATTTGTGACCACTTAGCATGGTCTGTGCTTCTCATTGCCAGGTTGGACACAGGGGCTTGGAGCAAGCTGCTCTAGTGGAAGGTCTCCCTGCCCGTGGCAGGGGTTGGAGCTGGATGAGCTTTAAGGTCCCTTCCAACCCAAACCAGTCTCAGATTCTATGACTCTATGATTCTATGATTCTAACATCTTTCAAAAAGCACTACTCTGGGCTGTGAGGGTTATGGGTCACATTTTCCCCAGCAGAATGGCCCTGGAGGAGCCAGAATGGCAGAGCAGAGTGATGAGCTGAATCCCCATCCAAATGGGAACCCCATGGGCTGGACCTCTTTTCCCCATGCAAGGCATTAGGGTTTATTCCCTCACTGGTTCATCCCCATGCAGATTCTGGTCAGAGACCCCAGCGTGTCATAATGGCTTCAGTCTGCTGCCCACCTTGTTTCCGTGCAGCCCATGCTCTCATGCTCTTGCTCTGTCTTCTTGAGTTACTTGCCAGGGGTCTTTGCTCTCTCTCAGCTGCCTATCTGCTCTCAGACCCCAGTATTCAGCTCAGCTGTCCTTTCAATCAAAGGAAGGCAAATTTAGGACTCGGTGGGCCAGGGAACAGATGGGCAGATTGTAGTATGAATGGAAACCTTTGCCTATGAGCAGATGAGAGACACAACATCCACAGGGCTGCAGCAGGGACAGCCATTTACTCTGTGGTGGGGAAGGAAACAGGGGGGCTGAAGCAAGGCTGGTGTATGTGAGAAATCCTCCTTGTCAAGGGGGCATGAGGAGAGCTCCAGCTGCTTACAGGGAACCTCTGCACCTGGCCAACCTAATAAATCTGTCATGAACTCAGTAGCCACCGACGGCTGTCCCCGTAGGGTTGCTCCTCTCGTGCCATTTGCACATCCTGCCTACAGGAAATGTGCCCGAAAGCATCAAAGCAAGGCCACGTTTCATGAATTGATCACATCCTGAGCCTTTCAGCCGCGCAGTGAGACAGCATCAGATGCCCAAAGGGATAGTTCCTAAAGGGGAACAAGATGTCAGGTTAAAATGCTGTGTTTGTCAAATTGAGGCAGAGACTCCCCTGCTCCCTACGTGATCTCAAATACATTCGAAGCCCATCTGTTGGGCTTGGTTCCAAGAAATTAATTACTTCCAAGGGTGACGAGTTGTTATGATAAAGTCATTATCAAGCTAATAATAAAGGCAAAGGTTGGACCTTCAACAAGAGCAAATTGCTGCAACTCCAGGGCCTGCAGCTGGGTGCTCCTGGGGCTCCCTGGGGACTCTTGCCCCCCAGGCTCCAGGAGAGTGATGCAGTTCCATAAATAACCACGACACCAGATTTGCCTATGCTAAGAAGTGCCCAGAAATGGGCTCCTAGAGACAACAGCAAGTACAATTTTGGAATTAGCAGCACATTTTACCGGGAAGTTGGGAATCTCTTGCAATTTCCGCAAGGAAAGTGACTGTGCTCCGCACAGCATGACTTAGAGGACACTTGGCTTTGGGGAAAGGTTTGAAAAGTGCCTATAGGCATCTTAGACATTTGGTCTGTCCTGGCAAACCTGAGCTTAGCACTTCAGGATTTACTGAGAACAAAAAAGGAATTAAAACCTGATTTTAAAAGCAATTTACCTAATTTAGATGTAAATAGCCACTTAATGAGGGTTTCCAATGAGGAGCTCGTGCTGGACATCAGCCTGGACAAGGTCACCTTGACCCCATGTCTCTGCCCCAGGGATGCCCATGGCCAAAGCTGCTGGTTCCTGAGGTTAAGATGCCATAGGTGGCCCAAAGCCCTTGGAAGGATATGGAGTGTGATGGGAGGGTCAGTGACTGCCCCACAGCACGCATATGGCTGGTGGAAGGCAGGGCAGAACAGTGGGAACCTTTAGGATTCTGTGGCCAGAGATACCCCTGGCTTCAAGATCCACATTTGGGATGAGTCCCATGGCTGATGGGCATGTGGGCAAGGAATTACCTCTGTGTCAGTGGCTTTTCTGTGTAGGAATAAGTCAACAAGCTGCCTCCAAACTTGGGGTCAGTTTAAGTGAGAGAACCTCTCCCTTTGGTGAGTAGTGAGCATCAATAAACAAATCCCTGTGTACAGGGAGGGCTGAGCAGCTCTGGTATAAACGTTCCTCTGAAAAGAGGCATTGGCCACAGCAGCAGGAGCCCTGACTTTGGCCTAAAGCAGAGCTGAGGGTGGGACAGGGACTTTCTGTGCTGCATTGCCCAGCCTCTGCCCGCAGGCTGGAAACCCTCCTTCCTTTCCTGGGTGCCAATGTCCTGCAGAGCACATCAGACCCCACAGGAAGCTCCCAGCAGGTTTTGCCATTGATTCACTCCTAAGTATGTGCTGGACGAAAGCACAGCGCTGTCTTGGGAACCAGGTCTTCTGGTGTCTTTTCTTTACCTTCATAGCCACCCTGAGCCAAACCTGTTCTCTGTAGCTAACCCAGGTATT
This sequence comes from Coracopsis vasa, assembly GCA_026283785.1. Taxonomy (NCBI): domain Eukaryota; kingdom Metazoa; phylum Chordata; class Aves; order Psittaciformes; family Psittacidae; genus Coracopsis; species Coracopsis vasa. Next base: position 19,696 of record JANHGB010021662.1, on the reverse strand, counting down.
GTCATTAGAATAAAGCCAAGCCCCATAACCACACACCTGATTTTAGCATTAAACAAAAAGAGCAGCTGGCAATGAAAGTTACTCTTGTATATCCAAGAACGGTGCTCACTTAGTAACGAAACAAAAGGAAACACAACGGAATTCCAGGGAAGAAAGGACAGGCTTAACCTCTTGGGAAACACACATTAGCAAGAATATAGGGACCACAGGGACCAGGGAAAGGACCTCCCATCCTGCTTTCTAGAACATTGTGCTGGAAAGTATAATTTTCCTTACTAGGAACAGGCTTTGCTGGGAAGCTTCCCAGGAGATTATGCAAGTGAACCCCTCAGCCACACGCAACATTCCCTTTCCAATGTGTCCACATGAGCTGTGGTTTCACCGAGAGCTGCTGCAGCCACATTGCACCAGGCAGGGCAAGAAGAGGGAAAGGTTCCTGAATGTCCAGATAATATTCCTGCCACTTCTAAAAATACACGGAGCTATGGAGACAAGCTTCAGCTCCACACAATTGAATGTTTCTGTGTTGGCTCAAACGGTTCTAAGCCACGTCATTGTTAAAGACACAGAGTTATTCATGTGGAGGCCAAGGACTTTTTTCCCACATAGCTAATGGCCAAAAAAGTGATGAATCAGGGCTTTGGGGTGATTTATCTGTTTCAGTCTCTCCTCAACTGTATTTTCTATTTCTAGCATCCATGGTCATTCAGGAAAATCTTGTAGGTATCAACCAACCATGAGTCACTCTCTGGCTCTCCCAGCTGACATGAGCCATTTTTACTATTGCACAGATTTTGGCATACTGGCTTGCAGCAAGTGGCTATCTGGGACCAGAACCACTGCTGTGGAAAGGGAAAATGCTTGAGTCAGCCCAAACACTGGCCTTGTTTGTATTGTCATTATTAACACGTCTGTTTAGTTGGAGGCATTTTAATAAACTTGATGATGATAATAGTTTTAATAATTGTTTTAGTTGTTAATAGTCCTATTACCTGTCCACACTTTCCATCCGCCAGTGAGTCTCTTCTTTTGGTTTGTGAAGGCTGAGTGAAACCCAAATAGCTGGAAGCCAATAGTAAGATCTCCTTTGAGGAGGTGCCAATGTTTCACATCACATATATTCTTTCCTTCCCTGAGATGTTTATTCCTGTATCTGGCTCATCTGCTAGGAAAGCTGATGGTCAAGTCTGGGAGAGTCACCAAATACACCAGATAAACCCAGAATAGCAAAGTAAAACCAGATCCAGGCTGGAAGGAAACTACATGGCTGGAAAGTGGAGTTCGACATTTGCTCCAGTTCACCCTCTTCAAGGACACCTTCATCCTCATGCTCTGCAAGGTGCTCCTGAACCCGGCTCTAGATGAGATCCCTGCACGTGCCCCCACTGCCAAGCCCCTCACCCTTGCTCACATCTCCAGTCAGTCCCCTCCAGCCCCCATCCCTGAAGGGAAAGAGATACCTTACAGATGACCCAGACATCTCACAGGTTGGTACCCAGAGATCAGTTCCCACATCAGGGTCTTCCTCTCCATCCAAGCATCCTGCTGCTCCTGCCTTCATGGGCTGAAAAGATCCGCTTTGTCTTGGCATTCATCACACCCACAAGTTTATCCTGGTGAGAGAATATTTTCTGCAGAGGACAGATTCTGCCCCACACACCCCAGGCAGGTTTCTCTGTCTTTGGGAAGATTCAAACGTTGAGGAAAACAGCCGTAAATACCTCCTTGTGCAGCTGATCTCCAGTGGAGCACAAACTGCTTGAGCCAGGAAAATCATCATAAACAGGTCTTGGGGAAAAAAAGTCAAATTCCCCCTGGCACCAGCTCCCAGTTTACAGACAGAAAATGGAACCATGGCAGACACTGTCCCTTTCCGTGCTGGACACCTTGAGAGATTGTTTCTGATCCCACCTCTTCCATGTCCAAACTCAGGCAGCCTTGCCCAGTACCTGCTCTGATTCATGTAGCTGAGGCCAGAATCGGGCTGTGGGCTCCAGACTGCATCCTGGGAGCTGGAGAATGAGGTCCATGTCTCAGTGCAGATGGGCTAAGCACAAGGGTCTGGGTCTGGTCAGGAAATGTGTGCTGTCCCCATGACTGGTTCTCTTCCCTACAGCCCTGCCTGCAAGCCAGGGCAGCACTTGGGCAGATGTCACTGTGCACAAGGGAGGTGAATGCTGAGATACTCACTTTGTGCAGTATGAGACTGAGGAGCCTGCTTTCTGCAGCCACGCTGCTCTGCTGCGGTCTCCCTTCAGCACTGCAGAAAAGACATTTCTTCTTCTTCTTCTTCCTCCTGCTTGGGCTGTACCAAATCCTCAATCTGCTGCTCTGCAGATAGAGAGCAGCACATCTGTGTGGCCACCCTGGTGAGCACCCAGCGTGGGCAGGGGGATGAGGCCGTTGGGAGTGGATGCACAACGTGTCCCACTGACCACCCACAGCCCCCAGCACCTGTAAATACACTGCACAGTGGTCAGAATCACAATAACCAGTTCAGGTCTGCAAGAACCCTTTCACGCCAGCCCTGGCAGCTCCGTATGTTTTCCTTTAGTGCGGCTTGCAGCCAGATTTGTCATCCTGAGCATGGAAATAGAACCAGAGGGGTGACCTTGGGAATGCAGACACAAATCTCCCGAGGTCTTTTCCCACTTGGAGGCTCAGGTGGATGGAATTCCTCAGCAGGCATGCAACAACAAAGCTCAGCAAACACAGCAGAGTTCAGAGCAAGGCTGTTTACACAGGCAGGGGGAGTTTATTTGAAATCCAGCTGATCTCACTCATTCTTTTATACCCACGAACTGACCAGCTCCAGGACGCAGGATCCCCACTGGTCTGCCCAGCATCACTCGCAGTGACAGAGAGGACAAGAAATACCAAACAAGGCCTTGTCTCATCCCTTCTTAGGCTGGCAGCCACATGCTGACTTTGGATGTGTCCCTCTAACCCTTTAGGAGCTGACATTGGCTGTGATCATTTTGGTCTCCATCCTGTGCCACCTCGGTGAGCCAGGAGGTGACATTGCTGATTTACTCACAGCGATTTCCACCCTTATCTGTGTGTGTTATTGTGCTGGTGCTGTGAATAAGGTGGCTGAGCAAGTGGGAAGGAGAAGGTGAATACATGATCACAGCCATGATGGGTTCAGGGATGCTGGCACTGGAGAAAAGGCCAAGGATTACAGCTGGCTTCAGACCATATGCTGCGAGCTGGCTCCCATCAATGCTTCCTGCTTCACTTTGACTCGCCAAGGGTCATAAACAGCTCAAGAGCAGCCTTCATCCCACCCTGAAGAGAGGACAATGGGGCAGCTCATGGTTTCATAGAATCGGGGAATCCCAGAATGGTTTGTGTTGGAAGGGACCTTAAAGCTCATTCAGTTCCAACCCCTGCCATGGGCAGGGACACCTTCCACTAG
>JANHGB010021662.1:2247-16178 GCA_026283785.1 Coracopsis vasa | reverse complement strand
TGCTCTGAGGTCTCCACGCAGCTTCTCTTCTCCAGGCTGAACAGCCCCAATGTTCTCAGCCTGTCTCCATACAGGAGCTGCTCCAGCCCCTGAGCATCCTCGTGGCCTCCTCTGGACTTGCTCCAACAGCTTCAGGTCCTTTTTATGTTGAGAACACCAGAACTGAGTGTTTCTCCCAGGGCTTCAAAGGTCTGGGTGACACTGAACTATATTTTTCCAGCTCCACATATTGTGCCTCCACATGTTTCCAGCTCATCCAGCCCCTGCCACTGCTCCATTAAGATGGGGACAGGTTTTTGGAGTCCCCAGAGATGCCTTGCCATGTGCACATCCCAGGCTGGGGGTATCCCAGCATCTGTTGTGGGTGCTCCTCACACTTCTCCACTTCCCAGGATGCAGTGAAACACAAGGGATGCTGAGTCCTGGTCCCACCTTGGTTGCTTAAAGCAACCCATGTGCTCAAGCAATGCTGCTGGCACAGACCTTGCACTGCTTTAGCAGCACAACCACTGTTACCCTTGGATTTCCCCCTAATTATTGGATCTTTATGTCCATCTCTTCCTTCTTTCACCCATAAATCTCTACACATCCATCTGAAGGAAAGTATCAGCCTGATGATGGAGCCTCCAGGCTTTCCCCACATGGGGGTGCCATGCGGATGCGAATGGGAATGATGCGCAGGTCCTACAGCCATGGCAAGGCAAAAGGAGACACCTAAGTACGGAGACTGCTCTTATTTTTTATCATAAAAAAGGAAAATATATGGATTGGGAAAAATAAGATTCACCAAGCATGAGAACAGTAAGGAATAATGTGGATGGGGAAAAATAAGACCAAAATAAGACCAAAATAAGACCAAGTAAGGTCTTATTTTTCCCCATCCATATGGCTTCTTGCTTTTCACATGCTTTGGCATTCCCCAGTGGAAGAAACAAATCCCTTTCTGGAGCTTGTTGTAACCTGGTGCGAATTGAAGGAACCTTGAAGTAGCTCCTGAGGAGCCCAGGGGATGAATCAGCCTCCTCCAGGTTAAACATGGGCGGAAGGACTCATCCTGCCTGGGGATGGCCGCGGGGGGATGGAGGTCCAGCCGAGCTGGAGGAGAGCCCATAGAGCCCTGCCACGTCCTGCTTGGGCCTGTTCCACCACATTTCGGTGCAGGCTGGTACACCCAAAGTGCTTTGTTCCCTGCGCTCTGCTGTCCTGGCCTCTCCCCATTCCTCGCTTCTCATGTTTGCCATACCTGAAGGGCTGAGACTGGGATTAATCTCCATGAGAACACGGTGAAAGAGTAAATATCTCGGAGCAGGGACGCTTGGCAGGTTCATGGGGTTTGTTTTCCTCCGAGAACTGGCAGCTTTCCTGCTCTGTCTCTGATTGCTCATGACCAGACGTGAGCATCAGGGGCTGCGGAAGCAGGAGGCATCCGCCCAGCTGGAGCAGGACCCACTCTTTGTCCTTTGTCCCATCCCAGTGTTGGATTGTGGCTGCTCCCAGGTCTACCCAGGAGGTGCTTCTTGGTGCTTTCAAATGGAGCTGGTGTAAAGCAGGTGAGTCCTAACACAGCCTTCTCCTTACATTGATGTTATCTCCCATCCTGCTGGGAGCAGATGAGGGGAAGGCAAAGGCAGGAGATGAGGGATATGCCCAGTGATGGGTTTTAGCCCTTGGGTGGGAGTGAATGTGGTACTGCTGTGGTCTCGTATGAGAGCAGGACCACAAACATCAAACACTCATTGGTTGCATTCTTGATGTGGAGCTGTGCTACACCAGTAGCATCTCAGGAGCAGGAGGCAGGAGATCACTGGGACTACTGGAGTAGAGAAACCATGAGAAGAGCTTCCAAGAGCCATCCAACAATGCTGCTGAGGTTTGGGAGCATTTTGACAGCAGGCACGTCTTCATGGGTTCATGTTGTGGGATCGCATCAACTCTGGGATGTGGCACCCAGATATGGGTACAGGGTCTTCTGCTAAGAGCCAGCCCCACACAGTCACCATCTCTGGGTTTAACTCCAGGAACCCTCATCTGTGTTCAACCAGGAGCAGTCACTATCACTTCTGTAGAGCTGGGATGGGATCTGAGGTGTTGCTTCCACCTGCCTTCATCCTGAGGGTCATCTACAAGGTCCAAGGGCTGAGGCATCAGCAGGACTCCACCAGTCTCTTTCCTCTGAACTCTTCCACATGATGGGAACATGGATATAGACATGGACATGGGCATGGACATCCTAGTGAGCAGCATGATCACCTGAAGATTGATATGGGTCCTCAAGGTTGAACCTCCTAAGAGGCAGTTGTTGAATTAAGTTGACACCTTAACCTCAGGAAATGATGGCAGCAAGGAAAGGTGGGATGGGAATGGTGGGATGGGAAAGGTGGGATGGGAATGGTGGGATGGGAAAGGTGGGATGAGAGAAAAGATAAAAGCTCTGTGGGGACAAGAGACAAGAGGAGACAGCAAGAGGAGGCTTAGACTAGGGCTGAAGATAAAGGACATTGGGGCAGGTTGTAAAGACAATGAAGAGCTCTGGAGCTGCAGTGTAGAGCTGTGTGATAGCAAACGTGAAGATGCTGGTGCCACTTGGCTCTTTATGAAGCACCAGAAGGACCCTGGGGTCTTGTGGGTGCTTTCAGCATTGCAAGAGCCTTCCATGCTTGCTTGTACCTGATGGAGGCCAAGGTTGAGGGGATACTCCCTGGGTCAGACCTACAAGTCCCCAAAGGTGTTGCTGTGTGTTGAGGGCTCTCCCAGAGCAGATGTCCCAGAAGAACCAGGATTGTGTGCTCCAGGGCTGCAATTCCAGAGCAAACCACGTGCAATAGGTGGGACAATCAGGGCACAACTGCTTGTGGCTCTGTGTTAAAGCATTGCCTTTGAGTCCTGATTCACTGCATGGTCCATAGCAGCAAATGCAACTGATGGTGGAGGAGGCAGTGCTCCATCTCCATTCTGCAGAGGTTCCCATGTCTGTGCATGAACATCCCCCAGGATGTGTCCCCCTTTTAACAGAGGGTGATTTGGGGAGGAGATGGTTGCACCCATGATGGTCATGGAGAGAAGAAGTCCAATGCACATGTAAGAGACCCCTTCCTCATGGTGGAGCCCAAAGCCAAGCTCATGTCTGGCTGTCTCCAGGTGATGTGTTCCCAAATTGAGGAGTTGTGGATTGCTTCCAGTTGCCTGGCTTTGTTGTGGGAAAAGACAGGAAAGGATGAGGGTGGTTCCAAGGTAACAAGGCTGTTGGTGGTACACTCGGGAATGGTGAAACTCTCCCCTGAAGCTGCTCAGAGGTGACCACAAGGTCCTGCTCTGACATAGGGTGGACCTGAGGGCCTCAGCAGGCTCCGGAAATGAGGATGCTGCTCATGGATGGCCGATCTCCAACTGGGTTTTGTATCTTCAGCAACTGATGCCTGTGTTGAGGTGTGAGGCCAGAGCAGTATGGGCATCAAGGCCAGGCTGGACACAGGGGCTTGGAGCAAGCTGCTCTAGTGGAAGGTGCCCCTGCCCGTGGCAGGGATTGGAACTGGATGAGCTTTAAGGTCCCTTCCAACACAGCCCATTCTGTGACAATTCTATGACATAGCATTATGTTCATGGTCATCTCCAGCAAGGTCTTATCCCCTCTTGCCAGCACCTCTTACCACCTCCCTGCATTACTGAGACCTTTGCTGGGTGACTGATAGAGACACAGCATCATTCCCAAGTGCCCTTTTTCCAAGCAGTACCTAATCATTATTAATGAAGAAAAGGTGACCTATAGGCTTCAAGGTACAATCCATTCTTATATCTCCTCTTTTCCCCCCAATCCTTCAATCTAATTAGACTCACATCAGTATATTATTACAGAATGTAATCATTCCTTTCTTCTAATAACATTCATGGCTAATTTTATTTCTCATTTTCAGCCTCCTACTCCTGTGGTGTAATTAGTGTCTCTGGCACCTCGTGATGCTCCGAATGAGTTGCAGCTGCTAATTGCTAATTGAAAAATTAGAAACTCAGTTAGAAAAAGGATCTAATTAAAATGAAATTAGATAAAATCCCTTCAAACCAGTTTCTTCCTCTTTCCCTTTTCCCCCAGTTTTGCGATCATGGAACCATTAGCACTTGCCAATTACATTTAATTGTTAAACACAAATACATTTTTATTTGACTTCTTACAATAACCTTTTATTAGTGAGAGAAAGATAGATTTAACAGTGAGGTTGGAGTCTCTCCTACCCTAGATTCCAGCGAACGACTGAGTGGTCTTTGCCACACTGGGTGTAGGTCTTAGCCTGGCATTATCCACCCCATCGCAGGGCAGTGCCCTGGTCCTGCAGGGAAATGACGCTGTATGTGCAAAAGATGTTTTAGCAAATGCCCATCCTGTGCTTTGGGAGATTCCCTGTGGCACCTGATACCTTCCTGATGTTAAACTAGGAGGAAACAGGTTTCTAGTGTTGCTCCAAGAGCCCGGCTTTGTGTTTCTACCCTCATGCACCCACTGTCCTCACCATCAGTCAGGCTCACAACTCGCAGTGAAGGGGATGCTCCAGCTCAGAGCCAGCCCAGAGGAGGGAGGCCGAGTGCTAGAGAGCAGCCCTGTGATGTGGAGCAGCTATAGCTCTGGCAGGTGCAGAAGATAAAGATTTAACAGTAAATCTGCAGGCAGTAAAACGTGGCTCGACCTGCTTGCAGTGGAGAGAAGTATTTTGTGGGCTGGAACATAGCTCAGGTCAGTGTCTGGTAGCAGCCTGTCGCTGGCCTCCCATCCTGACTGCTGTGTGACCGTCGTGGCACAGAACCAAGCGGGGTTTGTCATAGTCTAGTGGCTGCATATCATCCTCCTTCTCCTCTTCAGCAGCGAGGTGAAACTCTTCCCAGTACATGTAGACCTTCTGTGCTCTCTGCTATTTATTGTGCACATTATAACCACAGTCCTCTTGTTTGTGTGACTGGGAGATCTGTGTGGCACTTGATAGTGGCAGTGGAGAGCTGGAAACGTATGAACTGCCTCATTCTAACTATGGGGGGTGTACCTCTGATGTGCCTCTGACATTGACTCAGGACTATACAGCAATCATCATTATTAATGCTAATGGGACTATGCCCATGCTTGCAGCTAAGCACTCACATAAATCTTTCCATGATCTGGGTGACACGATGAATACAGGGTCAGACCAGGTTTGTAGGTAGAGGTAGTGAATTTTAGTAGTCTAATGAGTGGTTAGGAAACTGGTAAATGCTTGTGCACATAAACCCTTTGGTGTGTGCACAGTGCTTAGCACTGGTTATAGATTCATGCAATGGTTTGATTTGGAAGGGACCTTAAAGCTCATCCAGTTCCAATTCCCTTGGCATAGGTACATTCCAGTACTGGGACTTCAGGACAACATGGATTCAGTATGAAGCACTAGGACACTTTAAGGAGTGCTTGGGTTTCATGTGGGATTTAAATTGTACTCAGAACCATGTGATTTTAGGTAGGTTCAAAACCCAGGTGCTCAGCAGTGCCCTAAAATGGATCCTTCCAGGATGTGGAACTTCTGTCTGGCACAGTCTGCTTCAGTGCAACCCAGCCAAAGTAACGGGAGTTGTAGCCTTCTGGCAGCTGCTGTTGTGATGAAATGAAAGGATTTTCCTGTTGGTTTTGTGCACAAAATGAGACCATGTTTTCAGTGGGCTGTGCAGGATTCCTCCCTTGCCTCTCTGCCTGTGCCCCATAGGGCTATGTTAATCCGTCAAGGCAGTGGAAGCCCTGGGAAGTTGAACAAATGGTGTAGAGAACATAATGGAGATGCAGAAGTTCAATAATGTGGGGCCCATGGCAGGGGGTCGGGACTGGATGATTTTTAAGGTTCTTTCCAACCCAAACCATTCTGTGAATCTAATTTATGAGCAGGATGATAGGGAGGTCAGGGGTGGGAGACCAGAATTGTGCCGTCAGTCTCTGTTGCATCCCTAGCAGTGATACGAATGTACAGCATGTGAGTTTGATGTTTGGTTTCTTTCTCAACTCAGATGCCCTGCAAGAAGTTTTCAAAGCCCTGTATTTTTGCAGTTAAGACAAAGAACAAAAATAGCCACTGTCTGCACAGGCAAACAGCCCTCATTTGGTGTAATGCTTCCAGGGCTTCACCAAGTGTACTCATTTTGTGTTATCTGATGTGAGAGGCACTGGCTGCGGGCAACGTATCAAGGAAAAGGAGGGGATGAAGGGCACGGATCCCGTAGGAGCGTGGCCCTGAGCTGCTCCGTGCTGCCGATCCCCAGCTCAGTGCACTGGGTCATGCTGCTAATTACAGCCCTTGTCTCCTGTGTCAGTGCAGCGTGGCAGGGAAAGGAGCAGCACTTTGGACCTGTGCTTCCCAAGGCCTTTCCAATTCCTTCTCTAAATATGGCAAACAAAGTCTTGGAGAGCTGTTTCAAGGTTACAGAGGACGGGGGGATGAAATGGCAGGTACACAGAACCAGAACAACATCTGGGCTTTTATTGCCTTCACACACAGTTTTCCTTTTACAGCTGGCATTTTTTATACCTTGGAGTATTTCACTACTTACTACATAACTATTATATGCTTATTATGTAATCTATCATATATAGTATTATATTTAACTATTCTGTTATTGATCTGCTCCATTTCCAGAGGTGTGAGCATCAATAGCATCCCAGTTGCGGGTTTCCCAATACAAGGACAGTAGTTAATGAAACAGCAGTTATGTGGGTTTAGATACATATGATCACACAGAGGGTACCACCTTCCTGGCAAAACTGGAATTCAAACCTATATCTGATGCATATTTTGTTTTCATCAAAAGGGATTTACCTGGGTTTGGCCTAACTTGAGTGTTCAAATGGTTCCTTTGCCCTTGGTGGGGAAGTTCTCGTTGATGTTAGAGGAGCCAGAGCTTGGAGCAAAAAAGAAACTCAAGCAAGAAAGCATTGGAAAATAAAGGGGTAGAAGAAAGAAGACGACTTTTCCCAGGCAGTATTTCGCTATGTGAAGCTTTACTTGCTGAACATTGAGACTCAGCAGTCACAAACCGGAGTTTAGGTTTGCTGATTCCTGGCTATTGCAGAAAATAATCTGCCATACTAAATACTTGTAGCCTTGTGTGATCTGTGTTAGTCACCTGTGCTGATCCTGCAGAACAAAGCAAGCCAAGCAATCAGTTAGAGGAAGAAATGAGCAAACAATGGAATTCTTCAACTTTAAAAACCACACATCTATAGATACATACACTCTACTGATTTTGTTTCTTTCTGTATCTATATGAGCACATATAGAACATTGTTGTCACATTCAATTTGCAGAGCACTGGAGCTCTGTAATGGTGAATGGCAGTAAAAAAGAAAGGGGCAAGAGAGGTTGGTGATGTATATAATCATGCTGAAAAAGACTTTTCTAAAGCCCTGAGGCTTCTGAGATGGGATCAACAAACGAAACGTGGTTGTGTATGTAGAGAGGATGGAATGAGGAGGGAAGAGCATGATTAAAAAGGACAGATCTTTTGTTGGAGGTTACTGATCCACTGGAAAAGAAAGATTAGTTGGAACAAAATAGTGCCTGGAAGGGCTGAGTGTGTGAGCACTGCTCTCAACCCCACTCTCATCCACTGTTCTTTTCAGTTTATGTGTCTGAATTTAATATTCAGGTGCTTCCAATTGACTCTCCTGGATCTGAACCATGTATTTGTGAGTAAATAACCATTCCTGGAAGCTGCTGTGCATTAATTCCCCTGCTCGTGCTGTGTCTGAGCTTGCACATGGGTGTGCTGACTCTCAGCAGGCTCTGAATGCTCAGGGTGTCTCTATAGATAATATTTCCTGCACATGTTGTGTAAACATTTCTAGGCATACTAATGTATACACAAACCTTTCCTTTCAATAGGTGAGACAAGGTTGATTCAATCCCTATTCTTCCCCTACTAAGCAAGACCATCCATTGTGTATCTGCATAGAACCATAGAATCCCAGACTGGTTTGTGTTGAAGGCACCTTAAAGCTCATTCAGTTCCAACCCCTGCCATGGGCAGGGACACCTTCCACTAGAGCAGCTTGCTCCAAGCCCCTGTGTCCAACCTGGCCTTGAACACTGCCAGGGATGGGGCATAGGATGTTTCAAGACAGGACCAGAGATCACTCAGGGCCCTGTGGCTTAACAAGTCCCAACAGCAGCGTTGGGTGGCTATGGTGCAGCTGGTAATCACGAGGTGAACCCCACCGGGCTCCCCTGCTGCAGGGTCAGGCTTTGTCCTCTGCACTGATGGAAGGATAGGTGTTCCTGGGAACTGGCTGCACGTGTCAGAGGGAATGGTTGTAGCCCTGTGTGCGCAGCAGGGAAATGGGAGCTCTTCCTGTGCGGGCAGCCAGGGGATGGGTTTGGAGGGCACAGAACTTCCTGCAGAGGCAGCCTAGGATTTCTGCACATGGAGATGCCTCTTCCTGTTTGATTCAGTTTTGCCCAGGATAATGCAATATTGTGCCCTTTCCCTGTAGCTAATGAGATAGCACAAACCAAGCAGAACAAGAAAAACGAGGATTCAAAGCAGGGAAGTGCTGCTGACTTGGGTGATTGTTTACTCTTCTGATGGAAGCAAATCAGCAAGGTCCCACCAGCAGACAATCTGCTCAGGATGAAAAGAAGCCGTGTTCTCCCATTCCAATTACACTGACTTGTATTATTAACTCCAGATATGCCTCGGCAGAAGTGATGCTGCTGTATGGAGTTTAAACACTTGCAGCCTTGCTGGGATCTTGTAGAAGCTGCTGTCCCAGGTTGTATCAAGGCTTCATCCCCCTCAGGGCTTTGTGCCCATCCTCAACCCAGGTGTCCAGGAGACTGCTCAGGACTGCAGCTCCAACCTCCAGCATCACCTTCAATCTCTCCACCACCTGATGTGCTGCTCTGGGGAGCTGCTCACAGATGGGCATGAAGAGGCTCAGCTGTAGTTACAGGTCTTGCCCTTTAGCCATTCCTGCCAGTAGAGTTGGATGGTGCCTTCTCAGGTGTCTCGGCCAGCCAGGCACGTTGGCACAGTGCAGGCCAGGAAGGAGCTGCCAGTGTGACCATGGGGCTAAACCACATGGAAGGACTGGAACTGCTTCTGCTGCCTCACTGCAGAAATGGATAAATTAAGGTCGAAACCCAGAGTTTCTGCACAGAGAACTAGGATTTAGGATATAAACACAGTGCAAGTCTCTTTAAGAGTAAAGAGTGGACAAGAGCATGGCTCAGACCTACACAGTCCCTTCTGAAAGGGTGACCCAGAACAAAGATGCTCCATCTGCAGTGAGGCCATTTCTTCATTTAAGCACCGAGAAGCAGCTCAATGAAGAATGACAATAGATGTTCTTGGACATGTTCTAGGGAAGCTCATTGTCCTTGCACAGGGGGATTAAGCCACCAGTTTGCTAGCAGTAAGTCACCCCCAAGCATCCACCATGGTGCCTGAATGCCAATGCCCAGCCTACAAACTCTTACTTCCTTGACCAGTTGTGGTCTTACATGGGGAAAGTTTTACTAGCAGAGGGAAATAGAAGAAGACAAAGAGCTCTTTCCAGTTGTCAGTGAGCAGGGAAAAAGGAGGTCACACCAGCCAGCTTGCCATCACAATATCCCCTGCAGAACCTACCTGCTCACAATACAGTTATAATTAGGTCACTTGATGGGAACAGGAGGGATGAAGCAGGTCCCCAAGCAGATGGGGACATGACTGATGTGTGCTCCCTGTGGTGAAGGGATGGCTGGAGGAGGACATGTGGTGGGGGAAGTGTTCTGGTTGAAGAACTTGTAAGAAACAAGGTCACATCTTAATACACTTTTCAAGGAGTTTTGGGGAGGATTTGACTTTGAACTTCCTTTTTAAAAATAAGAAATGGCCTACATAGGACTGAGTAAAAATTATGCAAGCATCCCATGGTAATGTATGGAGCAGCAGTAACCTCCAGAATAGCATCAGTGAGGGATTTGTACCCTCAGCAGGGACCATCTGCAGGTGAGAAACTGCAGCTGCTTTGGAAAGTCAGTGTTGGGTCACTGAAAGGAGACACTTTCGCCACCTTGCCAAGGAGCTGGGATGACTGAAGAACTGCGGCATGTGCTCCCGTTAAGAGATCTCCTGAGCAGGTCCTTGGCCTGGTCCTTGAGACACAGCTGAAGTCCAGAAGGAGAAGCACTTGGATCACCTACTTACTCCTGCAGGACCAAGCAGCCTTTGCTCAAACGCTGTAGCACCAGAGATGTGCAACACACCCCGGGTAGTGTGCTATGTCCAACCACCCTGGTACAAGCTGGGACAAGGGGAGCTGCCTGACTGTGGCTGGAAGGATGTCTCACCCCACCAGCCAAGGGGTGGGTGAGAGGAGGAGCTGGTCAAAGGCCAGTAACCTTCTGGGCAAGGTTATGGATATAGCCCTTCCAGTGCCTGCAGTGTGAGGCAGCAGGGTCATGGGCTGCCCACAGGCAGAGCATCCTGAATGAGCATCCTTGGACTGGTAGGAGCCCATTTGAGCACCATCACCAGCTGTGAGCTTGCTCTATTCTCTGGCATCAAGGCAATGGGGCCAAAATTGCTGTGGGTTTGAAGTTTCTGTCCTCCCCTCTACTTTTACTGCCCTGGAGGGGCAGAGTCTCACCACTGGGCAAGCCAGGCACTGAGTGCAAGCTTCTCTACCCCCACAAGCAGCTCTCTGCACTACCCTGGGCAGGACTTGCTTCTAGGCACCATTCCTATATTTCCCAGAGCTGTGTGGGAAGCAGCCAAAGCCTAGAGGTGACACAGGGTCTGTGAAGACAAATTATGTCCCTTATTTGTGATGTTTTGGGTACAAACCAAAGCTGCTCTCTTTGAGGCGCACCTGCTCTTCCTTAAAACAAATCCTCCTGTTGCTGCTGCCCCAAACACAAACCGCTATTCATGTACCCCATGGCACGTGGACACCATTTAGGAAGGTAAATCTGTCAGAGCAGGTGACTTGGCTGCCTGCAGAGCCCTTCCAGTGCTGTGTGCTGTGCTGTGGCAGCTACCCAATGTTCACCGGGACCCTGGGGCTGTGCGAGCTGGTGGGTGACCAAAGGATGCTGAAGACATTTCAGAGCCAGTGTTTTACCAACAGTCACAATCTTCTGTCCCCTGTATTTGTTATTCCCATGACCTTTGTCAGTGTGTGTTAAAAAGTAGTTTATGTTTGTCTGGTTGGAGTTATCAATGCTCTGCTTGTCTCAGGACTCATCATCCTTGGATTGCTCCCTACCTCTCATTTGGAAAAGTCATGATCTCCTGCAGAAATGGCCTGGTTTGTATGAGTGTGGTCCTGGAGCCCAGTGACAAGGACAGCACAGGGTTCCATACTTCTGGAACCACAGATCTCAGTAATATTCCAGTCAGTCTGGCACAACTCCACCTTGGTCAGCAACTCAGGATGTCAGCCAGCTCAACCAAGCAACTTGCAGGTGGATAAATAAAGCATTCAAGAGGCTAAATACAGATGTTCAGGCTTGAAAAGTACAAAGAAGATTCACTCGCTGCTTCTTCCTAGTGGAGGGAAGGGGGATGAGGATGAAGATGAAGCCAAAGGAGGAGCACAAGCAGCTCCATAGACAAGCTCACAGCATTTCAACCACTCTTTTGGACTCGGGCTGGATTAGTGCTTAGATCTGGCTGAGTGGTCTGTGCTGTGAACTGGGAAACAACCAAGGAGGATGTGAGATGTACCAGATCACAGTGATGAGCTTTGCCCAGTGACACCCAAGAAAGGACATGGTTGCCCAGACTTTAGCCTCTATTGTATTTGGAGATACCCTGGGATATCCAAAAGGGAGATCCTGTGGGTCTGTGCTGGATCTTCTAGCCCTGTGCACAAGCCCCATGTACCCTGGAGCACAAGACACCTGCATTTAGGCAACCGAATGCCCCAGTTCAGTGCCCATGACCTTGCAGTACCAAAAGCAGCAGCTCCCAGGTTGGGTCTGCAGCGAGTCACTGGGACGGCTGCATGCCAGAGCCTGGCTCACAGCCACATCACACAGGGAGAGGCTGAAATCTTGGCTCTGCTGCAAGCCACGACAACATTCCCATAGGTTTTCCTGGGGACGTGATTCCCCCCAGCTCCCAAATGATGCTCCCTGTGCTGCAGCCCCATTTGCCCACCCTGGGGGGCTTCCCATGGCCTCGGAGCAATGCAGAGGCACCAGGCACCGTTCCCAAACCATTGCCCTCCTGGGAGACCATGTCCAAAAGGCATCACAACCCTGGTTGTGCAGTGCCCAGCCAGCAGGGACCAACTCCCCAGATCTCCTGTAGCCCCTCGGACCCTCCCTCCCAACCAAAGGTGCGTTTTTAACCCAGCTGCTGCATTTGTGATGCTCCCAGGTTTGAGACGACCCTGCCTCAAGGACGGATCAAGAACACACCGCAGGAGACCGGCTCGGTTGCACACCTCCTCCTGCCTTGTGGCTCTCATAAAATCCACCTGGAAAAATAATCCCGGCGGCTGTGCTGACAAATGAGTAACTCTTCCTGGTGCAGCAGTTTGCCCCTACACTTTCCACGTGTGTGCTTTGGAAACCAAACAGAGAGAGACGCTTGGGGTGGCCAAAGAAAACAGCTGTTTCTGGGCAAGTGCTCTGCTCCTAATATAGAAATAAATGCATAAACCGATGTATGGACAAATTATCAAGAAGCATAAATACAAACCCTGCCGTGGGCCAGACGTTTCCAGTCTGCAGAGCCAACGAGGGGCTCTTTTGGGGCTGTCAGACGTTATTGCTGCTGCCAGGTTGATTTACAGCAGCTCTTTGTGCAGAGCCGCCTCTATACTGGGATCGCGAAGGGCTGGCTCCAGCGGGGGAGAGACGCACTGAGGAGACGATCACGATCCTTCTTCCATCAGATGCAAACCCAGCAGAGGAAATCCCAAACCTTCTCTTTAAAGATATACATATGTATAAAAGAAATGTTAAAAATCACCATCTTGATGTGATTTCTTTACTTGGGAGTTCTTTCAGAGACTTTCTGAGGCCATGGGGAGGAGCAGCCACTGTCTGCAAAACAGATCAGGAGCAGGGCTACCTTCTGTCTCTCTGATTAAGGAATGGGGGATATTTTGGGGACATTTAGCCTGGAAAGGCAGGAAGGGAGGAGTCAGAATGGAAACAAAGGGCTGGATTCTCCGCTGACATAAAGCAGCATCAGAGGCAATGGAGTGGAGATGTCTCCTGCCAGCAACTCTGCCCCAAAATCCATGAGCAGCAGAGTTATCCCTAGGAGGACAATGCTCTGCAAGGGGGACCTTGGTCTAGGATGAAGATGTGGGTCTGGAAGATGACCTGTGGGACGGGGTCTGTGTTCAGGAAGGATGTGTCTGAAAGGAGGCTCACTGTGGCCTTCACAAGCTGGAATGTGGGACATGTACTGAGCAAATGGGTTTCCAGCCATGCGTGGAAGCCCCACAGCATCTTATACACATGCCTGGGGGAAAAGCCAGGCAGGCACACTGATGAGAGCACAGCAGGCATTTCTAGGGTCCTCAGAGACAATGGGATAGAAAAAACTCTCAGAACAGGGTTTGTTTTTCCCCAAAAACCTCATTTTTTCTCTGGCACGTCCATGGAAAGGGGCTGCTTTAAAACAACAAATACCCCCAGAGTGAAAATAGTCTTGACTGAAAATAAGATTATCTCAAGAGCAAAGCTTGCCACAGCACTGTGAAGAGGTGGAGTGTGCCCCCCATCCCTCCAGGCCAGCTACTCCTGCTCTGTGTGTGTTCTCATAGGCTCTGAGCCCCAAGCTCAGCACTTCTAAATCAAAACTTAGGTGTTTTGGGCACAGAAAAGATAAGTTTCTAAATGTTTTGTCAAACCCTTCCATTTCTTCGGTCTTCTGGTAAGCAAGAGTCTCCTAAACAGGGCCTAGATTATGTTCTTGTTCGCCAATCCCCT
>JANHGB010021661.1:0-11024 GCA_026283785.1 Coracopsis vasa | reverse complement strand
AAAACATTTGTCTTTTGTAACTTACTGTACAAATACAGGTTTATTACAGGTTTATTACATTCTACATCTAAAGGGATGCGTGGGGGGAAGTTATACATTTTAACAGTATTAATACTATTTATTCTTTCAGGTTTACAGAACAAAATACAGACTCGTAACAGCCTCTAATGACTTACTTAAGACAACCTACTCCTTCATTATGGATAGAGAGCTGAACATTAATAACACATTCATTCTGTCGGAGAAGGAATGATAAATTTACTATTGTGAAGGAGTACCAGGCCAGGCAACCTGTAAGGACATGACTGCCTGGTTGTGCCAAAGCATGAAAGGGCAGCCTGCCTTTAGGACCACATTTCTCACTGATAGCAGAAATAAACCTTGCTTGCTGATAGCCCATTCAGATTGCTTTGGGCCATCTGGCTTCTTACACAGGGGTAAGTTACTTGCTGCCCATCTGAATTAAGGAAGTGGTTGATTTGTAGCAGCATCTTAATGAATTACTTGGCTCTCCTGCTCACCCCACAGCCTGTGCTGTTGCTGCTTGTTTCCCAGATGTTTCCAGCACTCTCCTTAGTGGGGACAATTTGGCTCTATATTCGACACGTCCCCTATCCCTGCTCTGCCATGTCATTCTGAATATTTTAATTTCCCACAGTTTCTTTATATTAGCGGCAAAGAAAAGAGTGTTTCATGTAACTCATGCCCGGAAAGGCTTCCAGGGGGTAAAAAGCTTTTCTGTTATGTCAGCCCAACAGAAAACAAGCATATCCAATGAGAAGTTCCTTGTGGAAATTGCTGGTAGGCAATGAGGGCACAAATAAATATTGCCTTTTATTTCCTGCTTGTCCTGGGTTCAGCTGTAACAGTTGTTTTTCTCCTTCTTACTAGTGTTACAGCTGAAACTAGGGCACTGCTCTGGGACACCAAAAGAGCATCAGAAATGCATGAGCTGCTTAGGGCTGGATCTCCAGCTGCTGAAGTTCACTGCAGCTCCATACGCTGGAAAGGACTAAATCTACAACAGCCAGGAATCTTGTGTTTGAAACTAAGAAGCAGCCCCTGCATAAATGATGGACGTTTCCATATGTGTCCTTATGTATAGAAATGGAAATCTGTGGTTTCATTTGTTTTTTTTCACAAATGCATGTAAGAACTCATGAAATACACAGGAATCCTGGTCTGTGCTTAGGATGGATGGAAGCCAGACCCTGTGGATGGACCCATGTGTTGGAAGCAGTGAAGCCCTAATATCACCTGTCTTACAGATACAGGTTTTCAACATGAGGAACACGAAGCGATTAAATGCTCCGAGAGAACATATTGATTTAAATGATTTGCTTTAGTATTATTTTACATCTGTAATTAACTTTTTTTAGGAGGCACAACTTGCACATTTCTTCCTTTTGCAGAGAATTGTGAAGAATGCACTTCTGCGCTTAACGGTGGAATTTTTCCAGAGAGGTGAAAGTCCATTTAGGTAGAATGTGGGTTTCAGCTAAAATACCCAAACCCAGCATTTTAAAATAAGCTTTGTTCCATAAAAACTGTCAAACATGCTGGGTACAAAAGTGAGGGAGACGTTAGAAAAACACATTTTGCAATTCAGATTGCTAAGATGAAAGTGTTATCTGCAGCTATGACTGGCAGTCACCCCAACAGCCCTTACATTAGACCTAGCAGAGATAATCCTTTCAAACCTCTTTAATCTGGAAGAGGAAACACACACCACCGGCAAGGTGAGTGACCCAGTGGGGTCCCTTCTGCAGGTACCAGTGGCCTTTAGGGTGGGTGGTGTCTTTCCAGCACCAAGTCCCTACTGGTGAACGAACACATCAAGCATTGCTTTGCTGTTGTCCCAGAGAGCAAATCCTGATCTGGAGAGGGATGTTATCTCTGAGATCTAACTCATCCGTGTCACATTCGCTCTCGCTGTTTGCCATTTTAATGAAGACACGAGGCTGAGGTGCTGATGCGTCAAGGCTCAGTGCCGTGACAGCTCCGTGTGATGTGACTGGTGAGATGGCAGCTGGGTGGGAAGCGCAAGTACTCCGACTCCTACGGTGCTTCTGAGCATCCCCACCGAGGAGGAGGAGCGATGCATCCCCAGCTCCTGCCAGCAGCCTCAGCCGCTCGCTCTCTGCCTGCCAAGAGCTCCCCAGACTGCCGCTGCACAAAGGCGCCGGGCGCTGTCGGTGCAGCGCGGGCGGACGCTGCGCGGCGCTTCCTCGCAGCCCAGACAGCCCGCAACCGGATTTGCATTTGCTTTGCTCGCTGGAGCAAGGCAAGGAAGGCCAAAGCGCTGCAGGCCTCTCATCCCAAACCTCCCTCAAGTTCGTAGAGCAGCTGCGAGCCTGCGGGCACGACGCAGCGTGCTGGGGACCGGCCTGCTCGCCAACGCGGGGCCGGCAGGCGTGCGCAACAGGCACAACAGGAATGCACACCTGCACCCTGCTCATTAACGCGATGAGTAAGCGGCTCACAACCGCACCGCCAGCATAAACAGAGGCTGGTGGGGGATGCTTGGCCCCTAATGACAGGCTTTGGCGCCTGCTCCGCTGGGTCCGGCGTCGCTGCGGGGTGGCGGAGGCGACCGCGGCCGGAGCGGTCCCTCCGGGATGGCTGCGGGGACCAGGGGTGACGCTGAGCATCAGCCTCCACCCCGGCACAGCAGCACTTTTGGCCGGAGCTCGGCGGGGCTGCACGCCCGGCACTGGCCCCACAGAGGCCTGGCTCGATGGTTGACACCGCGTTTCTGCCTACCATGGTGTTTCTTCGTCTGCATCACCCCTGGTTTCCCTCCCCTGGTTTCCCCCCCCTGGTGCCTAGAGCTGGCTTTACATCCTGCAACCAGCGGGTTGCTGGTCCAGTGCCAGGAGGAACAGAGGGCTTTACACAATGTTTTCTTATGCTGTTTGTCTCACGAACAGCAGGGTTAACAGTCTAAGTTTTGCCCAGTTGCTGCTGGAAGCATTTAGCAGCATTGTTCTACACAGCCCAGGAGGGTAAAGCCACGCAGGGGCTGCAATACTGCCCGGAGTCCTGTAAGGCTTCCCAGAAGGATCTCGGCTCAGGTGAAAACCAGCCGAATTAAGCAGACAAGGCTTTGAGCTTTGCTGCCTCTTTGTTCTGAGGGTGCAGCATCCAGTTTAGAATAGTTAGTGGAAACACTTCCACTCCTAGGCTGCTTTGAAGTTGTGTCATTAATTTTTGTTAATGAAACATGCAAATCTGGTAGACGCTGTGATTGCATCTCAACCAGTTGTAAGTATCTAACTGGCATGTAATTTAGGGCAGATCCATCCTCATTACCTTTTTCCTCCCAGTTTCTTATGGCTTAGAATATATTTACCCTGTGCTGGACGGCTGGGAAACCCACTCAGTTGCCATCCTTTTTAGCATACCATGTCAAGAGGGGGAAAGAAAAGGCTGGGCTTTATTAAACAGTGAAGCTGAAGATGATTACAGAGGTATGACACGACCTGCTGCTGGCAGATTACCGTGGGAGGGCTTTGACAAGCCAAAAAGCCTCCTGCCTTGGCACTGATAGCTCACGATAGTCCCATTCAATGATTCTGAATTGCAGATGCTGAGATCACTTCTCACTGCACTTCTGAAGGCTTTGCTTACATGGGATTTATACCTTCTGCCTCCAAAATAGTAGAAAACTATTCAGTATCAGCATTATATATGTTTATACTCTAGTAGTTCATGGGTTTATTTTTAATGGCGATGATCACTGCTTCAGGTTTACATCCTGACAACAAATTTCTGTTCCCTTTTTAACCTTCTCAGTGTGCCCAAATGTCCCAAAGCCCTCTGGTGGGGGGCACTGCACCCATGTGTCAGCCCTTCCACACCCCCTGTGTGCTGCTGCCACCCAATTAGCAGTGATTTGACAGACAACATGCGAGTGAAGAGCCTGTGCAAATGGCTGGTGTAGCCAGATGGCTGAAGATGCATGTTGTAACCACAGTCTGTGCAGAAAGTGAAATCACTGAATCATCACAGAATCACAGAATGGTTTGGGTTGAAAGGGACCTTAAAGATCGCCTAGTTCCAACCCCCTGCCATGGGCAGGGACACCTTCCACTAGATCATGTTGCTCAATGACCTATCCAACCTGGCCTTGAACACTGACAGGGATGGGGCAGCCACAGTTTCTCTGGGCCAGCTGTGCCAGCGCTTCATCACCCTCATAGTGGAGAATTTCCTCCTAATACTTAGTCCAAATCTACCCTCTTGCAGTTTAGAGACTTGTCCTTGTCCTATCCCCACAGGCCTTTGTAAAAAATACATTAAAAAAAAAAAAAGAACAAGAGCTGAAGGGTTTCTTTGTCCTGTGTGGAGGCGGGGTGAGCATGGCCCAGCCATCAGTGTCACTCCCTGCGCAGCCAGCAGGCAAGTGCCAGCACCCCTTTGACACCCAAAAGTTCAAGGTGGAAGAGGTAAAATCTGAACATCTGCAGGTGAATGTTGAGAGGAGATGGGTTATCTTTTAAGGATGACTTGTGTAAATAACAGGCACCAAAGTCTTGCTCCTCTGGCACTGATAATGCAGGAGTTCAGCCTAACGCCTTCATTGCACAAGTGCTACCAAATGGCTTTTCATTAGGCAGGTGACAAAAACACCACCTGCTTTTTTCAGCACCGCAGGTTATGAAAGGCAAGTTTCTAAGTAAACTAGCTAGACCCCATGCTGCAGGGCAGGATAAATACCCTTTATTCCACACCCTTTACTGCACCCTAAGCAGACCAAGAAACATGGTCCCTCTTAGACCCAGCCTGGCATTTCAGCGGTTAACTTGTGCTGGCCAAGGAGTCTCATGCTATGGGCTTTGGCAGGGGTCTGAGCCCCAGTCTTCTCATGTTTTAGAATCACTAGAATGGTTTGGGTTGGAAAGGACCTTCAGATCCTCTAGTTCCAACCCTTAAAATATTCTTCATAAAACCTGAGCTGCAGAGCCCACAGACAAGGCACTTCCATGCCAGTGGTTCATCACCTCTGCACCCCTGATGTTGGGACCCCTGCACAGCACAGGACAAATCTCTGCGGGTCCCCTGGAGCTGTTAGACTTCCTGACTTCAAGTATCGCTACCCTGGGACTTGCTTTGCCTAAGCCCATGTGCATCTGTCAGACAATCTCAGGCACACGGAAGGAATCACCAGTATCATTATTCTGCACATTGTGACAAATTATTTTACATTTTCATGAAGAAAAAAACCCAAACCCCACAAGAAATGAGCATTTTCCATGCCCAGCTGTGCAAGTCAGGCAGATTTTCAAGCATGTGCTGCCATAAAGGTTAAGCACTCAGTAATTCAAGTGTCTTCCACATAGAGTAATAAAACATCTTATGATGTATCCAGGAGCAGCTGCTTAGAAAACATAAAGCTGTCTTCTAAAGTTATTTTCTATTTATAAGACTTAGAGAGAATGATGTTTTCAAGCTAACGTAACTCGGAGCTGACGACTTCCGTCTCTCAAGCTTTTTCTACTGCTTTAATTATAACTTTTACGCTTGCAGCAGGAAACTGCTGAAAATGCATTTCTTGTGTTGCAAATGATGCAAAAAATGCCTTTTGCAGATGTTTGATGTCACAGATGTTCAGGAGCGCAAAGCTCAACCAAAGTAAACCCTAAAAAGGGGTGTGACAATTAAAAACATATTGCTTGCAGTTGTAACTTTTCAGAGACATACTGAACACGTACATGAACAAAGTTCTGATTTCAGGATGATTTCAGCTTTAAGGATGTATCTGCAGTCAGCACAGTGGAGTCACTCCTACAAGACACATGCATATAGCTGATAAACATTTGGATCTTCTACCCAAGCTCACAGTTTTTATTAAAGCTCCCTTTTAATAACCAACAAGTGAACAAAACAATCCTGGCCACAAACCTGAAGGTGACCAGCATGTCCCAGCGATGCCTTTGGGCACTACTGCTTGCTGTCCCCCTGCCATCCCCAATACTGAGCTCTATTACCAGTACCCAGTTATCTTTGCAGAGACATCAAGGGCTGTTTGACTTTCAGTATCAACTAGTTCAAGCAAGTTAGGCATCTAAAGTTCCAAGATGCTCATCTACTGACTGAATACTCTGGAAACTCACTTTAAGCTCTTGTCTACAGCTATACCCAACCCAGCAGACACTCCTTTCTGTTCTTAAAATAAATGTGGGAACCCAAGGGAAGCAGCAGCACCCAGAGAAGCCAGCCCACTCGGCAAAGTGTCACATACAAATAGGGAATGACAATAAAATACCATTTTTTATTTTTTTATTTTTTTTTTTACCATCATGTAGAAATAGAGATCACTGGAAGCCAGAGGACATTTGCCCCAGTTATAAGCAATATGGATGTGATTTAGCTGATGGGATTACCCTGTGAGAGACCCAGAAGGCTCTCTTCTAGGAAACACTCCATGCGCAGCACTACCTGCTTAGATGCAGCATTTGCAGGCCTGGATGTCAGCAGGCTTTTGTTGCTTTGCTTGTATTAAAGAAAGGCTTTTTAAGCAGAGTTACAATGCATTCGCACCAGAGCAGCTTTGATGGGTACATGCAGGGAGAAAAGCCCTCTAACAGGCAAGCACACACCAAACCGCAGCATGCATTTTGTATCATCCAGACAGGCTCAGAGCCTGTTTGTTTTTCCCCTTTGTCTTAAAACACAATTTGGCAGCTCTCAGTGACCAATCCATCCCCTGAAGTGTGCAGCTCCCTGCCCAGGAGAAGCAGCAGCTGCCCTCACAAAGACCTCAGATGGTCTTTTAATTCGGCAGCGATTTAATTGCAGCTCTTGCTTCAGGACAGTTTCAAAGAAGACAGCTCGAGGGTCCTGACTACAAAGAGCTTTGGAGAGGGCACTTTGACAGTAAACTGTTCTCACCATTGTTAAGGCTCCCCCTTTCCGAAGGCAATGACTCAATGCACCAGGACTGGCAGGCAGCTTCTCAAAAACTGGGTAATGAGATTACGGGAGCAGTTCGCAGGGCTTTTGCTCTTCACTGTACAAGAAACCTTTGCACTGTAAGAACTCTGTGGGCCTCTTTGAGGCCTTCTGATTATGAGCATCCCTTGAGGGGTGTCCATTTGGCAAGAAGCCAAGGGTATCTCAGGTGAAAAACTAGAGACGGACTAAACATGAATCCAAGAGGAATGCATGTAATTTTTAAGCCTTCTTGGATAAGTCATTACTCTTCAGGTATCAAGTAATGACAAATGAAACGCAAAACGATGCATGGTGGCTCCATAAGCAGAAAAGAAATAACACATTATGCGTTTGCTCATACCAAACACGCAAACTGTAATGTTTAAGAATATGTTTGCACCAAGCTGTTTATAATAGTCAGAAATCATTTTTGCTGAGAAAATCAATGTGTCGTATTTAATCCCATAAAGACTCAGGTTCAGATGTGCCTCCTCTTTGAGAGAACACATCTTTGAAGCTTTCATTCCTCCTTGCAGAGACGGTCCAATAATGGGATGTGGTCTTAGAGGGGCATCAAAATTTATCTCTGCTTATGCAGTAGCAGCTGTCAAGGAGGTGTAGGAATGAAGAAAAATGCATGCAAACCTTGAGTCCAAAAGTAAATTTAAAAGATTGTACTGACAGGACTCCAGGGGCTGTCAGAGCAAAAGTTGTCACCCCTCCATCAGCACTGCCAGTTCCCATGAAGACCAGCCTTATGGCTCCTGCATGTATTTATGCAGAGATTTATTAACTGCAGTTATACAACACAAACATCAGGATTCATCTCCTTGAGATACTTAATTAAAAGCAAACTGTTTGGGAAACGCAACACATATTTCCCTCTGTGTTTCCCCTCCATCTAGTTTCAGAAGAGCAACTATATGGGATACAAACAGTCCTAGGCATCACACACTGTATTAGACAAAGTTTAAACCTCACACCCAGCAATACAGGCTTAACTCTAGTAAAGCAGAGCAGGAATAAATTCACATTTACCAAAAACGTAACTAAGTTACACGGAGGATTCCACGGAGGACTTGGGTGGGAATTAGCTTCAGTTTAAAAGTTAGAGAAGTAAAAAAGCAAGTACACAAATCAAAGTACACAGTTCTTCACAGTCATCTCAGAGGTGACGGGAATGGTGGCTGAAGAAAGTCAGCCACAGAGAGCAGTCGCTCACTAGGTGAAGAATACCAAAATACCCAGTTTCAGTATCTGAAGGCTGCACAGGGGGAGAACTACTCTACCAGGATCGTATCAACGCTCTCTTGGATGAGATCTGACTCCAGTATACATTCATCTAAGTGGTCTTGAGGTAAACTGGAGCTCTTGCCTATGCTCTCACTGTCACAGTAAGGATGAAACCTGGGGGTTGCAGGGCTCTCCAGCCGCTGGCAGCGGCCGTATTTGTGCTGTTTCCCTCTGTGTGTGTACATGTGCTCGAGCAGCTGGCTCTTCCGGAAAAACGTGCGGCCGCAAACAGTGCAACTGATTTTTCTCTTTCTTGAGAAAGAAAAATTACAGTTCAACTCCACTGGTTCGTGGTCCTTGGAGATGAGCGAGAGCTGGCTGATCTGCAGAGGCTCCAGGTCGCTGCAGCTCGGATGCTCCAGCTGATGCTCATCCTCCTTCAGGAGGAAGGTCCTGAGCCGGTGGCCATCCTCAGCCTCCCTGCCCTCAGCCAAAGGCTGCACCTCTCCCAGGTCGCTGCTCTCGAGGATGGAGGCCGGCACACCAAATGGCAGTGAGCCCGAGACATGGGTGTGCAAGTGCTGCCGCAGCACCCCCCGGGAGCTGAAACGTTCCCCACAGTAGTGACACAAGTGTACCTTGAGGTTTGCCTTAGCAAAGATGGGGCTCGCTACCTCTGGAGAAGGAGTGGTGCAGCTCTGGGACACCACAGGCTCCGAGTCACACCTCTCCTGCTTTATGGAGACCGAGAGCTTTGGATGCTCTTCTGCTGGCTTAGTGAGAGCAGCGGGCTGAGCGGAGGGGCAAGCGACCTGCTGGTCCAGGGAGCTGTCATCCAGGCCGATGGCCAGGGAGAGCTGCAGCTGGGGGTGATCGCTTTGGGCAGCAGGCCTGCTGCCCACCTTGGGCAGGCTCTCCTTCGTTCCCAGGCGTTCCTTTGCTGGTTTGTGTGTGGTCGAGATCTGGATCCCATACAAGTTTGAAGACTGCACCGGCTCTGGGGATAACACTTGGCTCATCTCAACGGCGATATGGGAGAGGTGGTCTGCATGAAGGAAGCGGATGCCCTCCTCCAGTCGGCTCTTGTTGACAGTCTGCTTCGGCCCTTTCCCGGTGTACATAATATGCAACAAGTAACTAAATATGTCAGGCTGGATGTCTGTCGGCTGAATCTTTATGCATTCACTGAAACAAGACAGATGATTACGTACATACAGGGCTCCAAATTACAGTCCTGATCCATTACTTGCCTGTCCATTTGCACTGTCGTTTGCTGTTAGAGCAACACTCTCTGCCAAGACAGGCAGAAGTGCTCTGCTTGCACAGCAAAGTGCCTGAGCGTGTATTTATCCCTATTATAAAAGCCATGTGCACAACCGTGTCCAGGGATTCTGAGAATGGCCAGCTCCCAGTCTCCCCACCACTTGCATGCACAGCCAATTGCTGCCACACAGCACTGCAGTGAGGGCATGCAAGCTATGCATCACCAGTGTGTGCCGCTCCAGTAACACAAGGCAAAAAATATTTGTGTGCTTAAGTAATAAATTCAGCTGCTGCTACTGTATAATCTTTATGAGCTTTGCATTTAAGTGTCAGTAAACAACATCTAGTGAAAGGAAGTTAATTGATCTTCTCATTTCCAGATGAAGGTCTACATGGCCTATACCTAATGATTATGTTGCAAAGGTGCTGGGGGCCATGACCCTCAAAAAGTAAGGGGAATGGACAAGTCGATTAGAAGCAGCAAGGTCCAGATCAGAGATGAGATTAGAGCTTGGCACTACTGTTGTTATACCTGCAGAACCACTCCTGAGCCAGCCGGGTGAAGCACCTGAACAGCAGCCTGAAGTTTATGATCTGTCTCAGCTCTTATCTGCAAAAGTCTCAAGTGCAGAACTGTGATAAAGGCTATGGCTTCTCCACTGCTTCAAGCCTGTGGATCCTGCCAGAAGGGACAGTCCCAACCAGCAAACTTGCCTGCAATCTAGTGCAAGGTAATGGATGTACTGTGTATGGGTGGGAGGTACCTGGAAACCCCTAGATTACAAATCTGTGAGGTACTCACTGCAGGAGGACTGTGGTACTTACATGTTTATTTTCTCCCATCACACAAATGTCTCATATCCAAAATGTGGGACCTGATATTGGCATATGCAGACTAAGAGGGTGGTTTTAAATGACAGCACATTCTGGACTGGGAGTGTTTAGAGATAAGGTATGTGCTGGGTTAGGAAAATAATCTTAGGGCACCTAAAATCCCCACTTTAGACTTTAATACCTTTAGAAAGTGGAAAATGTGTGAAGCTGGGCAGAGTACTTAAAAGGTAGGAGAGCTGTGTGTTCTTACCTCGTCTGATGGATAAATATCATCTTAAAATAGCTTGAAAAAGCAGCGAGCACCGCTCTGTGGGCTTTGAAGTAAACATCTCCAATGGCAACTGTGCAGTCACACAGAAAGCCAAACTCCCGCTGCATGTTCAGCTGCTGGAGGAGGAGGACGCTGTGGCCGGTCGCATCCATGGCGAGCCTGAGAGCAAGAGCACAAGGCGTTTGTTCATGTCATGAAGCAATCGCAAAGCTCACGAAGGCTCCAGTGTTGGTTTCTCAACACTGAAACGAGCTGGGCGCCCTCGCAGAGCTCCTTCCTCGCTCCAGCCGGTTCCTGCACCCCGATCTAGTAATTTCTCCTACGATACCACCGCCGGTGGCAGGCCCGCATTAAATGCGCCCAAAGCCTACCCGAGATCTTCCCACGTGCCAGCTATAGGCAGAGCTGTTTCTCCTACACATTAACTACGCTCCGTGGTGTGTCGGCACTAACTTTAAACCTCGCTCTCGTTTTCGCTCTGCCTCTG
>JANHGB010021660.1:0-11280 GCA_026283785.1 Coracopsis vasa | reverse complement strand
CCTAACATGAACAAAAATTAAAGCCGTAACCACAATAAATGAATAGTTGGTGACTGAAATGTGATTTCCTGAGAATACGCCTGCTATTTGACGGTAGTAGCAAAGATCTGAGCAAAGAAATTATGTCAAGTCCAAAAGAAAGTAGATGAAAGCATTATCTAAAAGTTCTCAAATCAGGATGTTTGTGCCTAGGATGGCCTAAAAAATGAATAAAACAAAGCAAACAGAAACCTAAGGCACACACAAAAAAGCTATTTAATACGAATGACCCCAAACAGCGACATTTAAAATTACGACTGCACATGTGATTTCCCCCAGTTTTGGTTCGTGATCTCTGTGCGTGCTGATGTGCCAGAAGTGTTTATCTTTTGGGAAAATTTGTGGCTTGCATTATGCAGTGGGTTAGTTACCAAGACAGCAGGTCCTAGGCTCATGCATTTTTGGACTTACTTGTGGCTGTTATTTTCCATGTATTGTGTTCTAATACCACACAATCATTAAAAACAAAGGCGGTGTTGAATATGCAAAAAGTGCATACTTTCAAAGTTAATGACTTTATCCTGGGACACATGACAGCATGATTAGCAACCTTGTAGCCCAAGCACCATCTCTCCTGCAAGTCCCAGTACCAAAAGCCAGCCAGAGCAGTGGGCTGCATGGAGCACCAGGCACATCTGCTTAGTGCTGAAGGGTTCACTGCACATCATGATGAGCCTGGGGCTGCTCTGACCTTGCAGGGTAAGCAATGAAACTGGGAAATGCAATTTGCTTTGTCAAAAGTAAAGCAGGCTTCTATTTACTGGGGCTGCTCTGAGGGCTAGCCACCATCCTGGAGCACGGCTTCCCCTGTTCTCTGTCATGCCATGTTGGGTGCCCTGCAGGCTACGTCCATGCCAGGATGGACCTCCACCAGCTTGCCCATCTACAGGATTACTGCTCTTCGTCAGAGCTATATTTGGTCTCTCATTTAGGGGCATTTTGGAGAGGGATTTTATTTCTGTTTGCGCTTTTGCAGTTTTCTGTGCAAAGGCTGTTTCACTTCCGCGGACGCAGTTCTCATCTCCAAGATAAATTGGAACCTAATCCTCTACACTCTGTGCAGGTACAGGTAAAGTTGAATTGGTCAGATCTGGCTCTTCCATCTCAATGGTCGCTGTTCTTTTTTCTTCCAAATCCAATCAAGCATTTCCAGAAGTTCTCTTGAAGCAGGCTTTCAAGAAGAACTCATTTTAAGACATTCTTTAATGACAGAATTTTCATACATCATATTTAGATTTAACATTCTGTTTTGAACGGTAATTCATCTGTGTATAATTTTTTAGAATAATGTAAAATTTCATAGTATGTCAGTACATTGTGTCAATTTTTCCCACAAGCTGAGCTAGAAGAAAGGATGAGGTGTATCAGTTCACACTAAGTAGTGGTGCCACACATAAAATAAAAGGAATGGAATAAATCAGTTATGATCATGGTATGATGATATGTCCTTAGTTATAATACGTAGAATTGCACAATGTGAGAGAGCTGCCACTATGTAATGAAAAAATGATGCATCAAAGGTAAAGTAGAAA
Source organism: Coracopsis vasa (assembly GCA_026283785.1). Lineage (NCBI taxonomy): Eukaryota > Metazoa > Chordata > Aves > Psittaciformes > Psittacidae > Coracopsis > Coracopsis vasa. Next base: position 9,709 of record JANHGB010021660.1, on the reverse strand, counting down.
TCTTTCAGAAACAATGAAAATGAAAACTTTTATAACCATCTTTTTGGGAAGAGACCTTTTTAAAAGTATATTCACAGAGAAATTTTCCTTGCAATTTATAGAATATCAGAATAACTAGATGATTCTATTGGCTTTTTCCGACAAACTATATTGCAAGAAAATTTTATAACCTGCTCTCATGTCAAGTGAATGGAAATGAAAGCAGATTTGGGCCCTATGTCTGTGTGGTTCATATTAGAGACGGGCTCGAACCAAACCCACTAGATCAGAACATTCCCAGACTTTGAGGAAGTTTGGCTCTGATTTCAGTTTTAAAATTCAGTACTGGCTCCTTTCAACAAGGAACTAAATCATCTGAGTACCGCTTTGGGAAATTTGGATCCAGATCAGTACTTTGCAGCTGCAGCTGCAGCCCTCATTGAAATCTAGAGCTGCTTGAGCCCAGTCCAGGGGGGCCAGGAGAGAATGAAGCTCCCCCAGCGGCTCGCCCATGTGGACAGCTCAAGTCATGGGAATACTCACACTCAGACTCTGCCAAGAGGGAGATCTGGAAGTAAGAGGTGCATGGAGAGCACACACAGCGTGTAGGATATCAGTGCTTGCAGGAGAGATACATATACCAGATCAGCCAGCACTCGGGTTTATTGTACTGTAGTTTGTGGACTCGGTGTGAAATGAGCTATCTTTTGCTGTTGAAGGGCTTGGTTTGTACCCTTGAAAAGCAAATCCTTTCTAACAGTTTCATTTGGCACATTTTTCACTGTTGCATGGTTCCAGTCCTTGCTGTGTGATAGAGGGCTGGGGTGGTAAGGGAGCTGCTAGTCAGATTTGCTAGCAAAACTGTTAACAGAAGCTTCTGAAGTGCTTGATCCTGCAGATCCTGGAGTTGTGAGTCCTGGAGAACTGCTGCTGATGCCAGTGATAGGGGAAACAGACCTGAAGCTGGTGCTGTTTTCATTTTTGTTGCTTTTTTTTCCCTTGAAGTCAGTCAGAATAGTCTAAAATGTTTCTCCCAAGCTGCCTGTGTGACCACATCACTGAAACGCTGAGCCTCTGCTGCGAGGACAGCAGGTACTTCAACTAAGTGAATAAACACGCCTCCTAGCCCTCCATCCTCTCTGCCCCAGCAGCATGGCAAGGCTGCAGCCACCCAGGGGGGATCCTACAGGGCCGGAGACATGAGGAACAGCGTGGTGATACAGTGATTTCCTCCAGAGTCAGCATCAGTGCATGAAGAGATGACGGAGGAACTCATGGAGACTTCAGCCAGTGGGATGGATCTGTATCCAAGGTCCATTCACAGGATGGCTTACTTACCAGCTGTTCACTGAACTTCTCCTTCACTCCTTCTGTGATATCAAGGGAACAAAATGGTTTTTACTCTTTTGTCTCCCAAGATCTGACTTGACAGTCCAACCTGTTGTTGAGCTAATTCAGCAAGTACATTTAACTGTTGTAAACAATCACTGCAGTTTGTCACAATACTTTGTAAGTCTCATATCACAAGAAACAAATGCCTTGCAACCTTTCCACGAATACCATCATCCTTTTTGGCCCTGAGGTTTCCTGGAAACTGTGCATGACACAGGAACATGACAGAGGACACCCTTGGGAATGGTGGCAGTACAGTCTGTGTTTCCCCATCTTGCTCAAAACCCATTATTATTTTTACATGATTCTGTTGCACTCCCTTTGTATGTTTTAGCTGTCTAGATTCAAGCTGTTCAGTACAGTGTCTATTCTTCCACTTTCTCTTTGTATGGCATCTAGAACAATGGGGGAGCTCATTTTCAGCTAATTCTTGGTGATGCTATATTAAACATGCTTACTCTTAACACTGCTTATTGAAATATCTTAGCATCATTTAGTTTAAAATATTGACTGAGCCAACAGTCACTTTAATAGGTAACTTAACTCCAATGTCATTTTTTAAAAAGAAGTATATTGGCCATCTCCCGTTCTTGTTTCAGACAGTCTCTTATTCCTCATGCTAAACAACCACTTTAATGGAGCCTGTAGATCTCCAATATAATTGCAATTTATTGACCTTTATGAATGCCCATAATTTTATCTTTAAATTAATCAGGAGCTAATGAACCAGTATGGGAAAAATTGTCAGATTCTTTGAGGCAGTTGGAAGGAAACCTGTTCCCCAAATAATTATAATAATATACCGTGTGTCATCACTCGTCAAGCTCCTAAGACCTAATCTGGTAGAGAGCAAAGCTTTCAACAAGTGCTTCGAAGAGGTTATGGTTTGGTTGGTCACAAAATATTTTCATATAATCTCTTGTGTAACCTTTCCCTAGGAATGTGGAGGTGATAACTGCTGTTACTGACTTACAGAAAGCTGTGCTGGTGCATGGCTTCGCTGAAGGTTGATGGAAGAAATAACAATGAGACACCTATGCCGAGTATTTCCCATGGACCATAAAGTGCTCCTTGCTAAAGTCAGAGCTGCATCTGCAAATATGCAGCTGAACGTTTATTTTTCTGCAACTGTTAAATGGTCATTGAAGTTGAACATGAAGTATTTCACTTTCTAATGCCTTAGACAGTTTTGAAGCCGCTTTTCACTGTGCATTTTGAGTTTCAAACAGGGCTGGTTATGACTAAGAATCACATAATACTTTTTCTCAGCTGACCTCATGTCCTAACTAACTTTGGCAAAAGCCTTTTCCCTCCTTTTTCCAGTGAGACAAAATGAATTTACTGAGCTGTTATTTTGCCATTTTAACAAAGTTAAAAGGCCTGATGCCTTTTACAGTTTTATGATTCCCCCAAGAATGGAAATTACATTAAGATTTGGGGTGGGGGATTATCATTATTGTAGTCTATGGCAATTTTACAAGGGAAATCAGAGGCATGTATTCGTCTGATCTCATTTGTGCCAGGTTAACCATGAAGTAAGTGAAGCCTTGGAAATGTGTTCGTAAAAAGCCTACATAGTTAAGACCAGAATCTGCCAAAACTCTTTTTTACCCTTAGGCTACTAGTCCTACTGTCTGGAATTCCCTCTCTTTTTACTGCCCTGAAATTCTGCTACTTTTACACTATTTGAGATTTCTAACTCTAATGCTATTACAGTTTTATTAGGGAACAGTCTCCTGAGTAAGATCAGAGTTCAGGACTTGGCTGACATGCTCCAGGACTGGCAGAGTTACTGAAATGCAACCTAATCTATTTATGTCAATTCTGCAGTTGTCTTTCCATCTCTTTTTGGTCTTACCTGGACATGTACTTATCTTTTCTTCTCCCTTGACTTATCTTCTCTCTCTTTCTGCTAATATTATTATTCTTTGACATCTTTTACTGTTTTGAGGTTGTCTGGAGAAAACAAAGCCCTACAGTTGCAAAGATTCACAGACGTGGGTAAGCATTAGACATTTCATAGGTCTGCTGGGTTGTACATAGCTGATAAAAATGCTCATCAAGGATGACTCAGCTGTGTAAAATGACTCATTTGCATGAGGTTTTACAGCCTTATAGTAACATATAGCATATATAATTTAAAGTCAATTTCAGCCGGAATTAAACACTCTCCATACCCATGTATATTTTGCTTTGTCTCAGGACTCTTAAGCAGAAATACATTTTTAGCAGCTTCAACAAATTAAATAAAAATTTGGGAACAAAAGCAGTCTGAAGAAATCTGTCAGCAATGATTATCCTTTTTTGTTGTAGGCACAGTTTCGGTTAAAAAAAAAGTTGTGCAGTTAAAAAAGAGTTCTGTTTTTAAGACAGCTCATTGAAGACCATGTGCATTTCCAAGTTAAATCCCCAGGCATAAAAATGCATTCCATTAGGTTATCCATCTAATGAAAACTCAGCCAAGTAGAAGTGTTTCCTATCAGGTAGAATTGAACACAACCTTTCTCTTCATATTTGGGTGGACAGTATGGATTACAACTGTTTTGTGCTTTGGAGCACGTGATGCTGTCCAAAGCCCTCAACGCTGAGAACCAAGGTATGACAATGCCCTGTGCCTCACAAAGTGCTGACCTGCTGGCCCTAATCCCACAAGGAGCCAAATTATGTGCTCCCATACAGAGATGATAGTCCCAAAGACCTGAAGGTAAATTAATGCTTCAGATCTCTCTTGGATCAAAGGAAAAGTGCTCAGCACCTTGCAGGATCACAGACCTGCATGGGACCAGCCCGCTTAAATGAAGTCTGGTTAAAAGGGTAAGAAAATACTTGATGAGCAGGGGCCAAAATAAACAATTAGAGATGGCTGAGAAGAAAAAGGGCTTCATTTTCCTTAATTTGGTTGTCTAACTCTATTTTGACTTGAAAACTTCTGTACTGATATCAAAGTAAATGCAGAATATTTGTACTGGCACTATTACAGTTGCATCAGGTTTGTTTTTATTGTTAGGCTAAGAAATAAGATTGCAACCACACAAACCTGTACCTGCTCTGAAAAGCAAGAAATATTAATAAGGAAGGATATAATTTTATTAGCTGAAAAAATTCAATTGTTCTTGCATTTTCCTAGAATTTCCTGCTCTTGGGATTACACTATTGAAATTTTGAAACTTGAGAGAAGGAGGAGACAGAGAGCACAGAATAGCCATGAAACTGGAAGTCATGGTATTCCCAGGAGATGAAGGAGGCTGTGATTTTCTAATTTCCTGTCCTGCATGGGGCATGTAGACATGTTAAGCTGTGCTTTCCAGATTGCAGCAAAATTCACAGAACCCAGGCTGTTTGCTAGCTTCATTTTCTTTCCAATACTAAAAGAAGTTCTATCCTGGGTCTAAGAAAACCCCTACAGGAAACAAGTCTGTTCAGAAGAATATGTTCCATAAAGAAAATCTTCATGAGCTGCACTTACTATACAAAAGGCCAAAGCGTTCTGCCACTTATACTTGCCTGGTTGTGTCTGGTTCAGGCACGGTTTAGATTTTCGTGTCTGCAGTTGCTAATACCAGAAGGAATTCCAATATCATCAAATTCTGTGATATCGTGAAAGCTCAGGCAGGAATGGCACTGGTGGGTGGTGGTGGAAGTACTGATCTTTCTTTTCCTTCTCACTACTCTCCTGTATTGAAGCTTTTTGAAAATCTTTGCTTGGTCCGGGACTTGCTAACAGGGATTCGATCTTAGAGAGGAACCAGTAACAGTCCTGGCACCCCCACTTCATTCCCGCTCTCCTTGGAGATATGGGGCCCACTAGCTCAGCACAGTCCCATTCCTGGATTCTACAGAACCTCATAATTGGGCAATCTCCCTGGTGCCATCGCTGCCCTGGGGAGGCAAGGGAGAATACAGTTTGTCTGCCCTGGCTAGGACATGCAGTCCTGCCAGCAGCACCAGCCCACCTCTGCAGCAGGAGAAGGAGATGGATTCATGGTGGAAGTACAAACACACAGAGCACACGACTAATATTGCAGGTACCTCAATATCACACCACCTACCCTCTCACCAGGAAACCAGCACGCACCAGCCAGGGCAGAGCTCTTGAGGACTTGATAGAGTCCCTGAGCGGCTCAGATGTCTCGCAATACAACTAGATGAGATGGCAATATGAGAAGAGAGACAGGAAAGCAGAAGGGTGATGGACTTTGTTGTGCATCAAGCAATGGGCCAGTGGCACAGATGAAAAGAGCCTGAAGACTGCCTAGCCTGGCTCCAGTCCATAGAGTAAGGCAGCCTCTGCCTCTTGCTGCTTGTTGCACATCCTCTGCCTCCATTGCATCTCCTGGACCAGCTTCACCCATGCTTCAGCTCCATATGTCATCACATTTGTCGTCTCCGCGTGTGAAAAAGCAAACTGGCAGACAACTGCCATGGCTTGCCTGGGATAAAAAAAAAGCTTGCCACAGCTTTCCAAATGCGAGAGAGGTGGGTATTCTGAGACAGCAGGAAAATCCTTTGGTGCTTTGCTGAATGTCCTCATTGGGTTCAGTTATCGGTGTAGGGCTAACTTAACCATAAGGCATTCACAGCCTCTATGCAACTGATGATGGGTATGCTTTCAAGGACACAATTGGAAATGTAACAGGAAATGCCATCAGCTCTCTGATGTGCTTTGTGAAAGACATTTTTTCCTGAGTTTTCTGGACTTGATTCTGATCTCATGCTAACGTGATGAGGATGTGCTGGTTTTACTTCAGAGCCAGCCACACTGCACATCTTCTCTTTCACAGGGTGTTTCTCTGATTGGAGGAGAGTATTTACATTTGCTCTTTCTTTTTCCTAATTCAAAAGCCACTCCACTTGATCTCCAGGGTTTGTGTGTCATAACATTGCAACTGCTGAACATAGTACTTGATGCTGTTTTACATGTACATAACTCCTCTGATTTTCAGAGCTGCTCTGACTTACATGAAGAAATCCTGACTGAAGACTTTTCCTGCCACTTTTTCCAGACTGTGTATTTGAGATCTCTCCACATTATGGCACATGAGTCATATAGTGGGTGTCTGACAGGTCATTTGTGTTATGTCTACAGGAGAAAAAAGACCTCAGCGGTTTCTGTCCTGGGTTCAGCAGTAGAAGTAATTTTTCTCCTTCTTAGTAGCTGGTGCAGTGCTGTGTTTTTGACTTTCAGCCTGGGAACAACACTGATAACACCGATGTTTTTAGTTGTTGCTAAGTAGTGTTTACTCCAACCAAGGACTTTCTGAGTCTCATGCTAGACATGAGAGAAGAAAAAAGACCTCAGTGGTTTCACATGAGAAAGTTGAATCCTAAATGTGGCTGGAAAAAAAGTAAAGAAAAAGGATAAAAAGATGCCACCAGATAAATATAATGTGCGTGTTATTTTCCTCCAAAAGATTTACTTATGCAAATAAACCACAACCATTTTCAAAGACACTTCTTGAGGTTTTTTCATATTTTAAGTGGATCACCTTGAACAAAAGCCACATTATGAAGGAAAAAGAAAACAGAAAACAAGTCTGACCTTGAGTAAATTTGGTGTGGTAGTGATTCACTCCAGTGTCATCTTAGTCAGATAGTCAGCATCAGATAATCATAACCCCATGATTGTTGTATATATGTGTGAGTGTATTTATATGAATATACGTATTTATGTATGACCACTCACATTAGAATCAGAGAGGAATGCAGCTTCTCTCACACATGACACAAATTAGTCTGTAAGACCCTGTTCAGGGGAGATCTTTAAAATGCATGTAGTAATTATAAGGAGCTGCTTAAGCTGAACAGCACTTATGCGCTTTTCTGAACTGAGTTGCAAGAATTTATTTCTACTCATATTGAAATCCATTAAAAGACCAGCTCAGCACTGCTGTTTCAGCCTCACACAAGAGCTTCACCTCTGTCTGCATATTGTGAAGCCCATGGTTTTCTGTAAACACTTGAAACAGAAATACTGTATTCAATATGGAAACATAAACAGAGTTTGGCCAGAGTATCTGAGGAAGTTGTCGGCAGAAAGGGGATTGACAGAAACAGCCAGCGGGTATCCCTTATTAAGAAGGATTTTATGAAACATTTGTCTATTAAGGCTACTTGTGAGAAGTCCCACTTTCTAGACCAGGGTCTTCTGCTGCTTTGGTTGGACTGGTGAAAGGTGAGAGCTGCTGGGGAGCCAGCAGGGCTGCTCCGTCAGCCACCGCACATATACAACAAGGGCAAAAGCAGGGATCTGTGAAAGCCTGAGGGAGAGAGGAAAATAAAATCATTTGTCCCTGGTTGAAATTAGAAAGCAGAAAAAGATATTTGTGCTGGGTGTGTTTTCACATGTCACTTTACGGGCTTTAAGCAATCTAAATAATTACTGGGTTACAAACATGATGGCCCTAGTTGTCCACGTTTTTATCTTAACTTATTGTTTTTCAAAGAGGTTCAAAACCAGACAGAACATACTATTCCTCTGTACTCAGTAATGTTTATGTTTGGAAATGAGATTAGAAATCTTCAAGTGAAAGAGAGTCTTATTTCAGGGAGATAAAATTGCTTATTAAACCTGTCCTTAAATCCAATCGTCCGACCAAACCCTAAGTGTTGCAAAGTACAAACATTTCTGTAAGCTAGTTTTCTGCTACTTTCACTGCTGCAATAGCCAAGCTCTTGTTAGGCAATAGGTGTAAGTGTATAAGTATATGGGTGGTTGTGTTTGTAAAGTATGGGTAATACCTTTTATACAAATCTTCTTCCAAATTTGAGCTCTAAATACAACACCTTGTCTCATGTGTTTGTTTTTTGGTTAAACTTTCAAACTTTGTCTTTGACTCACACTACTTTCCAGAAATACTCCTATTTTTTTTAAGAGTCCTGAAGTTCTCTAATCAAAATGAATATTTTTTTCTAAGAAAATTCCATTTAGAAAGAAGGAAGTACAACAGAACAAAGGCAAACAGCCTGTGACAATGACTCATTATGTTCCTTATAAATTATAGCTGTGAAGTCAATGCAAATTGTTTCTCACAGTTTCAAAACCCACTATAAGACAGTAACTTAGGGCTATAGAAAGAAGGGCACCTAGAGAAATAAGGGTGCTTTTTTTTTTTTTGTAAACAGAAAGAAGAGTGCAACAAACAGTAGAGTTATTTGGAAAGCACTTGAAGATGCACTAGTAGATTAATTTCATGTTGTAGCATGCAAAACTAAAACAGAATCAAACTCTCAAACTTGTAGCTGTTGTGGTATTTATTAAGCCTGAAATTTCTGTAATTTCCTTGGCAAGCTACCATTACATGGGGCGTTACTAATAGAGAAAAGGTCTGAAACCTTCAGGAAAAGTGGCAGATGTTCGACCTCTAGAGCTTAGTCTACTTTGACAGCAGTACTTGCCTTCTCTGCATGTGGAGAGAACTCGGTTGCATGCTTGGCTGCAGGAGAGTAGGGCACTTCAGCACACATCACATGCTTAGCACATGCTTTCTTGGAGGGGAATAGAAAGGCTGACGGGCTCTTGGTCTTTGTGGCAGCTCTATTTTAGATGCTCTATTTTAGCAGTTTAGATGCTCTATTTTCATCAGGAATGGGAGAGTCTCCAGAGCCCAATGTGCACGCTCACTTTGCTGCAAAGCTTGCCTGTTCACTCTGCTTCCAAAACTTTGCTGGCAGAATCCATGCTGTGATAGCAGTGCACGGGTACAGTTTCTGTCTGAACCAGGCTCGGAAAGAGACCTGTTGAGGAGTGTGTCATGAACCTCCAAATGTGCTTGTGGTTGCTGGAAGTACTGTGTTCTTACTGAGGAAGATGAAGCCTTACTGCTGCATCTTCATAACTACCTTCCCCTAGCTACTCTGCTGGTACAGTATCTCAGACAGCACTTGAAACCAAATCAAAGATCTCCACAGCTAAAAGCACAAACCTTTATATCCCTGTTCAAAAGATGCATACCCTGTGCCTATGGCCTGCAATGAAACCATGCCCTCTGCAGAGCAAATACCATGTAGGGATACCTTAGGTATCGTGACTATCAGATAGTGGCCTCACTCGATCTGCTCTGCAGTCACTGGTGGCTGATTCTCAGAGGAAAGGTCTGTTAAGAGTTGCAGGCAAAGAACTTCAGCATATAGTCCCTTGGTGTTCGAGTCTGTTACTCCTAAACATGTCTTTTAATTGTGCAATGCAGCCACATTATTAGAATACTGGAAATCTCTTTGTTTGCAAAATCTTTTTTTATGTCTTAGCTCTCTTTGAGAAAACAGATTTGGAAACTTCCCTGATCTGCCTTAAAGAAATATCTTATCAATCAACATGAGCTACTTGAGTCACAACCAGAGT
>JANHGB010021659.1:15171-43146 GCA_026283785.1 Coracopsis vasa | reverse complement strand
CTTCTTACAAAGAGAAATGAAACAAATTTTATGAACATGGTCATAATTATAAGAGCATAAGCTCGTGATTTAAAAGCCAGGTGAACGGCGGGTCCCTCCCAGAGCCTGGCAGGGACTGACGCTGCGCTCCCCAGCGCTGATAGAAGCCAGCTGAGGGCACAGAGTGTGAACCTTTATCTCTGCTGACATGACATATTATTAAAAAGTATTTTGAGTAATCTTTTATTTCCTGAGCATTGCAACACATTTCAAGAACTTGGCCAGGGATCAACCAACCCTTTTTAATTTCCTACAATGAAAAATAAAACAAAAATAAAGCCCAATTGAGATGATATAATCAGGAACATTTTGAGGGTTTAGGTCAAATTAATATGTCAGAGAAGGGTTTTCAGGGGACTTGGAGAGCTTTAATCTGTCAAAGACTGACTCAGACCCTTCTTGGGCTTTGTAATCTTATTGTCTTTACCAAATTATGTGATGGTATGTCATGATTACCGTCATCAGAAAATCCTGCAAATAATCATTTGGCATAAAGCTCAGAATAACTAACTTAATTTTAAAGCAAGTGTTATACAATATGCCAGAAATGTTTGCTTAACTTGAAAATGATCTTTTAATACTGCCCATTAATCTGTTAAAGCACACAGGTAAACTCCAAATACAGGCTTTCCTGACTGCTTTAGGGACAGACTTTGGGAGATTCAATTGTGTCCAAGCTGTGCTTGATTTACTTTGCATTTACCAGAAGAAAACAAAACAAAACACCCTAAAGCAAACCAAACCTGACCTGTGGCTTAGGGGTAATATTTTAATATCACCCACACTCAATTATGCAGCTAATACTTTTCTCTTTTATAATCTCCACCTGAATGCCGTAGATTTAGATATAAATAGATATAAAGCTGCAATTCTAAACGTGGTGCTAGGACATTTTCAGTTCTAAATGATGAACTCAAAGGATTGTTTGTTCCCTGCTTCATAAATCCTTAGTAAAATAATATTTTATTTATTTTTTTTTTTTTTGTATTTGGGAAAAAAGAAAAGGTTTCAGAACTTGCAGTTCCTCACCATAGAGATGCAGCACTGCATCCTCATGTACCATTAAACAAGTCCTCACTCCCATAACACAGCTCCGTGACTGCTTCACCAGCAAGATGCCAAAGCTACACATGGGTGTGGGTGCATCTCTTTTCCCTGCTGGGTGTATATAAGGTGGGACGCATCCTAAGCAATCTTTTCTGGTGGTGTAACTCCTCTTCTCTCACAGCCGGAGCCAGCAAAGCAGCGAACCCCAGGCCAGTCCTTTGTCCCCATCTGCTCTCCTCTCCCCGGCCTCGCTGGCGTGACCACATCTGCTCTCACATCTTCCCTTTCAGAATCTTCCCCCTCCTGTAAAGATGTATTTTAGGATTGATTTAACCTTGTTTGCACATCTACCAACTTTTCATTCCAGTGCTCACAATCCAGTTTGCATTTTTCTTTCCAGTTTCCCAACGTAATTATTATTAGTAAATAAATTAACTACATTTTTTTTTAGTCTCAACCTATTTGCTTGTCATGTACTAAATATAAGTAAACGTGCTGCCTCAAATCAAATAGGGATAAATCTGACACTGAAGAAATGCAAGCCAATACCTAACATTCCAATGTGCAAATACTATAATCTTTGTGGGAGGAAAAAATAAACTTATGGATGACACAGCATGCCACAAACAGCTGCCACTATCATTGCAGGAAAGGGATGGAAGATTTCCTATGGGAGTATGTTAAAGTGATAATAAAAGTTTCTACATTGTCTGGCTAACACACAGGCTGCAATTGGAGTGGATGTGAACTTCAGCTGAATAACCCATCTGTGGGCTGAAATAATGCTGCTTTGGGATCTATGGAAACTGAAATTTGCAATATTCAACTTAATTTTTGCAAATTGAACTGCCACTTTACAATGTCATGAACTAATTACTTATTAACAGATTAACAAATATTTCTTTTTTCCTAAAAAACAACTTTTTAAACAGAAACTCCTGAAGACTAAGTAAATCTTGGCAGAAAACACCCGTAGTAGCTTAGAGCAGCTCTTAGGAGATTGTTTTCCCTTACATTCTCAAATGCGCAGTCCCACAGCAAAGCTTTGATTTCATTCTCCATCCTATTTTGCCCATAATGAACTTTGAAAAACCTCTGCTTTTATATCAGAGCACAGTGATAGTGTGGGCTCTCTATTCCCTGTCACACTGCCATACCTCTGGGACAATCCTGCAATGTCCGGAGCAAGAGTTAATGGCAAGGTTCAGCCTGTCCTTGACCTCAGGAACATCCTGAATTAATTTCATGGTAAAAATGACAGGTTCGGGAAAGAAATGGCCATCTTGTGATGGTGGACAGCCAGAACTGAAGTTTCTTGGTTGGTTGACCTCCTAAGGAGGCCCTTCACCACCACATGCACTGCATTAGTTAAAAAGATATTAAAATAAGTCTCTGTTATGTTATTTTATACATAAGCCTCCTCAAAAGGCTGCACAGGGAATAGGATTAAACTTTAAGGAAATGATTCAGTGAAGTGAAAACTATATATACAGCATTTGTGGAGAGTTAAATCAAATTAGGGGACTCGTATCACTTCATGATGCAAGAAGGATTGGTGCTGCTCCCCACCACAGCAAGGGAAGTTCAAGAAGGGTCAGTAACGTCCAGTTGCTGGTGCGGTAAGGATGAGACCACTGTGCACATCTCCAGTACCAAGATACGATATGCCACCACGAGAAGGTTCACCCAGCATCCCCAGCTGGAGTTGCATGCCCTTATTGAGAGCTTTCCTGGGGCTGCCAAGGGCTGTGTAACAGAGGCTTCTATCAGATATCTCACTGCAACCTCAAAGTATTTCCTGGGTAAGCAAGATTTCTTGGCTCTGTGCTGCCAGGACCCTTTTTAGGGTCACTCTTCCTAGTCCAGGTCCTGGCTTTTGGCTGGTGGCTGTGTGTGAGACGTGAGAGTGGGGAGAAGCTACTCCATCCCTTCTCCCACCACCACCAAGTGAGAAGCCGCTGCCAGCCTAGCCAACCCACCAAGCGGCTTTCCCACCACCTTTCCTTCATCCTGGATGAAGGATGAATGATGACTTCTCCAGAGCCAGGACCAAGACCTGGCCCCTTCCCCCTCTAAGTAAAGGGAAAAATTCCTGCTGTGTTGAACTTTTCTCATAATACTTAATGAAAATACTTAAAGAATGTGTAATAATAGGGGATTTAGAGAGAGCAAAATTAACCACATGGACAAAGCAGAAAACCTTTAGAATTGCACCAAAATGTATCCTGTCCTGCTTTACGGAGGGGAAGAGCTCTGGGGGAAGAGAGGGTGAGCCCACATGAGCCCTGTGAGCTATGGGACCCCCAGTCTCCAGGATCACCCCTTGCTTGTCTCACGAGTGGAGTATAGGGAGGGAAAAGCCGGAGGTCTCACTTAAGCTGCCAGGGAAACCACACAGGAGAAGTGAAATGAAAACAGTTATGGGGAAGTGGGCACTGAGCTGTGCTACGTTCCTGTGCAGGAGTGAAGCGGGACAGACCCAGGGATGCCTCTCCTGTCCTCCCTGATCGGTGCTAAGGCCATAGAGAACCCTGGGGTCTTGGAAAGCAAAGCCCACCTGAATGAATGTTCATTGCTACCAGAGTCAATACTGCATGTCCTTTTACAGGTGCAATAGCTGCCTCTCCCTGCAGCACCACAGACCCACCTGCCTGTGTGCCAGCTGCCAGCTGTCTGCATCTTCCTTATGTCACTCCTTAAGCAAGTGATGCCCCAGAGGGAGGCAGCCCCATGGCCAGGACAGGGATCCTGCGGAGTCCCATGGTCCAAGGTGATGCCTTTCACTGTGTAGCCAAGAGGCTGCTGTAAAGACTGGCTTCCAGGGTTCACTCTTCTATGTCACCAAATCCTGATGTCTGCAATAAACTTTGCTCCCTCCTTCAATAGGATTAGAGAAGGTGGGTCCAAATAAGATGTGATGATTTATCCACAGTTCCACTAGTTCTGGTGCAGAGTGCTTTTCCAGCTGTTTGATTTTGACCTGTTGCTTACCACCACCACCATCCCTGCACAACCAGCACTTTGCTGGAGGAGTCAGCCCCAAGACAGGTTTGAGACTTTTCCATCCTTCTCTGTCTACAAACGCAGACTCTGACATTAAACTGAGCGACACCTGGGAGAGGTTGATGGACTGCAGAGAAACTCAGCTTTGTTTTGCTAATCCATCCTGTTATTGCAGGTAATTATTGCTGTAAATGCAAATACAGAGGGATGAGAAAAAAGCTTGTAAGAGGTGATGCACTGAGGAGAGGGACAATAAGTCAAAAGGCTTGCAAAGAAGCTTTCACTCATCTCCAAAGTACCAATATGGTTTTGAGTTGTTAGGTTGGTTAGGAAACAACTTTTGGAATTAAACAGGAAAGAGGCAATCTTAATATCTCGTGAGATCTGCCAATACAAATATCTGTCGGCAAATATGTAAAATAATAGCTTTAAAAACAAGGAAAAGAGTCACATGAAATTTTCTGAGGAGGGTGATGTCACCCCCCCAACCAAACCATATATTCTTTGTATTTGAAATTAAAACCGCATGAACTCTCCATGCAAAGCTGGGTGAAATCCTGCTTTTTCAAGTATCCCCTTAGGGATGGTGGATATTATTTTCTGGTTTTAATTTCAAAGTAATAAATAACTGTGATTGACTTGCCACCCATTAGCACCAAGTTGTGCAAAATAAGTAAATGCAGTCTGTGCATGTTAATGTCCAGGTAGTTGCTCTATAAAGTCTAACCATCAAAGAAATCTACCTGTGGATAGTGTTTCTGGAGCACAAGAAAATCAGTGTTAGCTGAACTGGTCAATGAGCTTCAGCTTCACAAGGAATTTTAGCTCAACGAAGAGGAAAATCTGTCTCCATGGTATTATCTCCCTTTCCAAAGCTTCCTCCTGGCTGCACTGGGTCACAGGCTGTGGACTGTAAATTATACAGCCAAAAGCCAAATGATCTTTTTCAATAAGGGAAGAAGAAAACCATGCAATGTTTTAACATATGAAACAGCTCAACCTATGGCTTTCTTTTGCTGCAAATGTGGACAGTTCAGTTGAGATCCAAACCATCAAAATTAGTGAATAACCATCTGGCTCGGTGGCGCAACACCTCCTGTGGCCATAAATTCAAATCCCAGCAACATTAGCAGCGGATTTGCTCTGAAAAGTCCTCGGGTAATGTAAAAACAAGGTGAGATGGGGAAGCCTTGTTGGAGAGCTGTGGCTCGAGGTGAAGCTACCTCCAGCCAAGCACCCCTTGGCTTTTAGAGAGAAATAGGGCTCATGGCTTGCCAGGAGCATCCCCTCCTTGACTCTCAGTGTCCATCCCACCCTGAGCCCCTCCTTGGGGTCTGCCACCCTCACTCAGCACAGTCCCTGTGGTGTTTCTCCATTAGCCCACTCAGTCCAGGCTCCAAGACTCAGTGCACACTCTTGGGGTTCACCAAAGCCACCATGGACATGGACCAGTGCTTACCAGGTACCGTGTTCTATCTGAAGTCTCCAGGACCAAAGCAAGGTAAGTGTGGAGATGTTAGAGGAAAGATCTTCCTATCTACGATGTAAAATCCTCCACTCCGGCTTGGATTGTTATGGTCTGCAAAGAGTTTTTCCATCGTTGGCTGGAGCCTACACTGCAGGATGGGAAAACTTGGAGGGGGAAAGAAGTTTTCTTTGTTATGAGCAATACATTGATCTTAGCTGCTTGCCTTACATTTTAGTTCTCTATTTAGATAAGCTGCAATGTAAAATTAGGTGTATGGCTATAATATCCCTGAGAAGCCTTATCAGAAGGCAGGAGAGACACTGATAGAAGCTCTGAAATCCATCACTGCTATGCCTTTGAGCAGCATGGTCCTGGAACTCGAATCAGGCCCTTGGTCTGAAGCATCCGCCTTAATACTCTGCCCTGCCAGTCTTGGCCAGAAGGCTGAGTTATGATTGTAGCTCACACACAAATATTGCCTCTTCCGAACCCCCAAGACCTGGAACGAGCAGCTGAGTCTGATTTTGGCTCTGCAGCAAGTTTTATCCATCAAAAAATGTGTATTTTTTGCACATCTGGTTGTATTTGGGGGTGATATTACCTTTCAGTGCTGCTCAAGTCTGTCTGTGCCCATTAGTCACTGGAGTAAAATAGCCACTCCATCTGCAGAAGTGCACTGTGGGGAACCTAGTGGACATTTTAACTGGAAATATAGTTGGTAATTCATTAGCAATCCTGTGTTTGAAGGCTTAGGACTGAGCATGGCATTAAGCTAAGAGACAGGGCAGGTTTTGCTTCTCCTGTGGTAGGGCCACCGAAGGCAGAAGGCTGGACGGCTCCTACGCTGCCGGAAAAAGTGGTTTAGGTTGAAAAATAACCCTTTAAAAAGTATGTATTTTCCCAGAACACAAACCCTGCCCTGTGCCACCGACCATGACTGGAGGTGAAACTCACCCTATTTTTGTCAGAGCAATAAAGCCCCATAGAGGTTCCCCAGAGCTGATGACCACAAGAGACGGTCATCACCCGGTGCAGCGTGGCAGGAACTGCAGCACCTTGAGGATCACCTGTGGGCTCCCATGCGTTTGGACTTCACTCTTCCCTCCTCTTTCCCTTCCTCCTTATGGTGGACACCGTAGCAGATCCATGTGTAGGGAATGGAGAGTTTCTGTAATCTGCTGGGAGATGGTCTATATTTTTTCCTGGATTTCTGCCTACGTTCATGTGTTCACTGTCTTTTATGGTCCCACATTCCATAAACTTAAAGCACTTCCGTACTGAACAGAATTAATACAGTTCACTGAAAAACATGATAAAGCTCAGCACCGATGATACCAAATGCTTCTGCTTCTCCCATTCTCCAATTCTCAATCCTGACCTACCCCAGAAACAGCAAATTCAGTGAATCACTAAGGAGCCATGAAAGCTTTGGCTGCAGCACTGCTTTGCTGTTGAGGGCAGGGAGGAATCAAGTCCTTTATCTAATGTACTTTCATGATGGATTTTGTTAGCATCGCTCATATGGCACTACCCAGCACTAGGACAGAGCAGAGCTGTGGGAAGCTTGTGGGGAGCTGCATGCGTGCCACTGCCATCCTCTGAGCATGCCAGGGTGAGTGGTGCTCAGAGCAGGAGCATCCCACCTGGAGATGGGGTCACAAGATGCTGCCAGTGCTCTCTGCCTGATGGAGAGAGGCAGCAGATGGGAACTCTCCTACTCACCAGGTAGCTCTCATCAGGGCTCAATTAACTGGGGATGATGAATCCCAGTTGCCTCGGAGTGATGGTTTCCCCATCTGAAAGATCAGCCACGGCTTTGAGGCTCCTTGCGGACATGCAGCATGCCTACCATGGCATTGCCTGGCCCGACTCAATGTGGTTTATATTACCCTGTCTGGGCAGCTGGAGTTTGGAGGTAAGAGAACTGCAAAATGTGTTATCCTCTAATTATTATAATGTGGGTTATAGCCATGAGATAAGGAGTGTATCTATACTCCACCGAACTGTTGGGAATAAATATTTAAAGTACAGCACTGAGATTTTCTCCTCATAATTTATATAAAGAATAAAATGAAAGTAGGAGGATTAGTAGCAAATTAGTACCATAAAAATCTTGCCTCCATGGCTGGCAAATATAGATGAATGATAGACAAAGGGGTATCGGCTCTGTGGGTCAGCCACTGGGCTCGGCTGTGGAGCCACAGACCTTATTGTTTGCCCTTTGGAAGGCAGCTGCCCTCACAAACCAGCCTGCAAATCTCTGCCAGTTACTGCGTGTGCGAACAAACCCCAGTTTGAAAACTATCTCAGTTTCTTCACTGTCACAAGAATCAAGAACACAGTGAGAATAATTTCCAAGGCAAAAAGAAAAGCCTTAATTTATCAATGACTCCATTCAACAAATAATATTCAATACCTTCTCCTACCGGGAAGCCTGCAAACCTCAGGCTGGGATTTCACACACGCCAGAGCCGACGCTGCTGCAAGGAGCCCTTGGATAGTTTCTCCGCCATAAAGTTATGTAAAGTTTTAAATTCAAAGGAAGAAAGTTAAATCAAAGCCCTGTAATGCTCTCTGGCTTGGTCTCTGTGCCTGCAATTGCCTCTCAGATCACTGCAATCAAGTGTGATTGAAGGAAAATGGTATCTTTTACTTTCAGCTGTTTGTTTCCCTTCTCGTGCATCTCGGCTTTTCCTCTGCATCTGTCAACCAGGTCCTTCTTCCCTCCCACTGCAGGCTTAAAAGCAAGGAAGGAAAAATATGATTGTTATTTATACTAAAGGCAAAAGAAAGTGGGAATAAATCAAGGGGGATGCATAATGACTGCAATATTTTCAAGATTTTTACATGTATTAATTGTTTAAATTAAAAGAAATGGAATTGAACTAAGTCTGCCTGTGAGTCTGTCTACTGCCTAATGTCATTAGAACAGTGGCACTCACATCTGATGAAAACAGAGTACAAAATACACTCGGTGATAGTCTCACTATTGAACATCATTTGTTCAATATTTGCCTTCATTGGTTCAGTTCTGGTTGCAGTTTGCACCAAACCTGCACTGAAGCAACCCTTGCAACAGTCCAGCTCCGGAAAGATGCAGATGGCAAAGCCAATAACCAGCCCCAGTGATTATGTATCATTAAGGGAAGGGGTTTCCCTTAGCTCTGCAAGGAAAAGCCGTGGTTCTCATCACTCAGCCATCTCATGACCTGTCTTGAACAGTTCTGCAAATAATTCAGAGAAAAGGCTAAAACCAGCAAGTCGTCCCAAATAACCTCGCTACTGGGAAAAACCCTTTTTGCTCTCATGTTGAATTAGAAAACAGTTTTTCAAATGGCTGGTGGGTGGGAGGGAAGTCAGTGTCATTCAGCATCAGCCCTTACACCCAGCCCCATCCTCTGGTGAAGGCTGACAGGCAGGGGAAGAAACTGGTACTCGGCCCCAGCAGTGAGGGCCATGATGCCGGGGATAGTTTTCAGACTTCCTGAGTATTTTCTCTCTCTTAGAGTGTGAATCTCTGGCCACTGCAGAGATCAACCCTGGCAGGGAGATTTTGGAAGGATTTGGTAGGGGCAATACAGGATATCCTGACTTTACAGCACGGGATGCACAAATTCACTGAAGTATCCACTGAATCCAGCATCTGTTTCCGAGGGCTGCTGAACGTGAGGAGATGGAGTTGCTTAGGTTTAAGCAGCAAAAAACATCAGAAAAAGACATAAATCCAAGGCTCATCAAGTAATACTTTGTGTTATATCATACTGCATTGCATGTAACACATTTATAATAGCATTATAAACAGGTTCTTATGACAACTTCTTGTCTTTGACTTCAACCGGGTAGAAACTTATCCTCTGAAATCCAGGAGATTACTCCAGAAACAAATCTAAATTATCCCTAATATCCTGGTACCTTTGAAATCTATGGGAGCTCTGGCACTCGTTTCTGGGCAATCAGGATTTTGAATCACATGAAGAAAGGTATCAAAGCCTGGCTCGTATGCAGAACACAAAACACAAATGATGCAGCAGTAATTTGTTTGAGGACGAAGTATTTCTTACCCCACTTGAAAAAAGCCCTACAGCAACAGAAGAGGAGGAAGAAAGCCTTCGCAATTAACCCTAGCTAAAAAAGCCTGCTGCAAATGAAGAAGTATTTTAAATTTTCTTTGGATCTTTTTTAAAATAAAAACCAAAAAAAGCCTATCAGTTTACGTTTATAACGTTGGTATCAACCAGTACTTTAAATCAAATTATAGCTGTATCAGGCTGTTTAACAATGTTTCTTTTTAATTACGTTTACTAGTCCCACATGCCTTTTTTTTTAAAATAAATTAAACAAACTTAATTAAATTACATGACAGGGGTTAGGTAAGACAGCAAAAAGCCCAGCAAGAACACAAGGACTGATAAATCCTTTTGGATATACTCGTATTTTGCACTTCCAAACCCTGCAGCCTTCCAGACAGCATGAGGAAGGTGGCATCCCCAGCACCCACAGTGCCACGCACTCACTGCAGACCCCTCTCACTATAAGGCATTTACCTGTATATATGTTCTTAAATCCTGCTTTCACAGAGAGTTTAAACAGCTCAAAGAGCTCCTCATAAAGCTGAGCATCGCTGAATTTCCATTAATTTCCCTGCATTAGAGGCATAGGCAGTGCATCAGGCCTAGGTAAAGATCTGCCTGACCTAGAGACCCTTGTGCTGGCCGAGCCCCAGTGGTCCTGGGAGTCACTGGGACATCCCCACCTCCAGTCTTCAGCAGCAGTCATGGTGCAAAGGAGAGCTTGGGGATTTTAACTGCCTTCCCTGGGAGTCAGATCCCATTCCTGTAGGGTTTCGGTTTCATTGGATTGAAGAAACCCCACCAAAATCAGGGGCTTTGTGGTGGTGGTCACTTTGCAGAAACTCTTTGTTTTCACAGAGAACAAAGGCACTTGTGCTCTGTAGCAACTACCAAGAAAAAGGCAATTTTACTGAGAAAATGTTAATAGAAAAGTACAGGATGAAGGAAAAGGAAGTGAAACAGGGTGGGAGCAGGGGATTGCATGTGCAGACCTGGAGGGGTTTCTGTTTTTCTCAGCTTCTCTGAGTGCACACCGCAGAGAGATGCTCTGTGAGCTGGGATGAGCTTCCGAGAGGGCCAGGGCATCCCATTGCTTCCGTTTTTCTGGTGCAAATAGCACAAAACATATCCAGAGTCTATCTTTACAAGGTAAAAAGATTGCCACAATGATGGCAGCTGGGACTTATTGCAGTGCGGAAAGCCCCCGTGCTTGCACAGCCCTGCTCCAAGGAAGCACAAGGTATGCCTGATAGCAACAGCCTGAATTTGCACCCTGAGGAGCCCATGGTCATGGTAAGATTACCAGGGATTTTTATGGGGACTAAAATTGAATAATCTCATCGAGGGAGAGCAAAGCAGCAAATCCCCCTGTCTCCAGCCCTGCAGGAAGCACAGTGATGGGAGCAGATGAGTGCAACACTGTGCATGTCCATTGAAAAGCCTCACAGAGCTGTGGGGTCTGGATTGTCCCTAAGACAAATCTGACATCCCCATGAAGACGGACAGCCATCACTGTGCACAGAGAACAGCCTTTAGGTCCTCTCTGTAACTTCCCCAACTCCGAGGGCTCTGCATCTGGGGCTGCAAGGATGAAGTCAGCCCCGGAGCTGCTACGGGCTGGAAATGATTTCACCGAGCTGCAATGCAGATGGATTAATTCCAGTACTGTAAAGTCAACATGGTTGAACACTGGCTACATCACAGTCTTCATTACTGTGGTCTGGATCGGGTTTTGATGAAGTAATTTCCCTTGGGTTTAGCACTTAGAAAACATATAGGGCGTCCTTCTTGGATTTGCCTGGAGAGCAGTGCCCCCCCCTCCCATCCACCCCAAATTGGCCTTTATCAGTTGCACATGGACCTCTGTGATTCGAAGGGGTTTCAAACGAGGCCCATATGGTCTGTGGCACATGATGCCCAAACAGTCGGACACATGAAATGAGATGCAGTTTGTGTGCATACGATGGATGTTATTAATAACAAATGATATAACACTCCGAGGCTGTATCTTCAAATGCGAGGAGACATGGGATGAGTGTGGATTAGCAATTCCTCCATCCTCCATAACTAAATCAACTCCCAAAGAACTCAGCATTGGGTTCTTGGATATAAGGAAGCCAATGCTCATCATCCTGCTCAATTTACAGTGTCTGAGACTTGAAGAGAGCCCTTCATGCAGCGTAGATGTTTATTTTGTCTTTTTTTTTCCTTTTCTTTCTTAGCTATAAACTGTAATTGAATACTTGTCATGTGCAATTTGCTTCCTTGGGAAGTAGTTGTGCAAATGTGACCGAGTTTGCTTGGGCACCAGGCTCTGTTACCACTGGTGCCATCTATCCGAGATACCCTCTTGTGTGAGCCACCCTGCAAAAAGAGCTCTGCCTCCCTTGTGTAACACCAAGGCCTGGGTGAAAGATGCTTTTAAGGGATAATAATGGGCTCTCACTGATCTGATATTAATTCACTCACTTCCAAAGACCTCCTCCTACCACAACTTGATGTTTAATGTCAGTGCCCAAGTCCTGGTTTCCTAAAAGAGGGAAGAAAATGCTTGTGATCAGGTGACACTAAACCTGCGCTATTGCAAATAGTAATGAATACATCAGTGAGTTTTCTTTTGCATCTTGCAAGTCATAAAATCATAGAAGTGTTTGGGTTGGAAGGGACCTTAAAGATTACCTAGTGTCACCCCTTTCTAACTCATGGGTAGGGAAGGATGAGGTGTGTGATACATCAGTGAGGTCCATGCAAGGAAATAAGCTGCATCAGTTCAGCAAATCCTTTCCTCTCTTTCAACTTGCAGTAGAGGTTGCATTGAACCCACTGACACGTTCACCTTGCAGCTTTAGCCCATGAGCCTTTCTGAATACACTTTACAGCACAATATATATCTGTAATGAGCTGGCAACAATGAACAAAACTGTGGAAACACAAAAATGCTAAAAGGCTGATGTAAAGTGCTGTGTGCACGTCCATGTGTGATTACCTCTCCACAGGCAGCATCACAGGGGCAGAAACTTGTGGGGAAGCTGCACCAAGGGTCCTCAACCGGTGGCTCTTGGCCAGGCAAGCTGGGGTGGAAACTTGCTTTTTTGGCAATAAAAATATAAAGCATGTATGGTTAAACCAAAGCAAAAGCAGGCAATTTGTGCATGGTCAATAACTAAGCAGTTTGAAAGAATCAACGTCATTCTTCTTGAATTATTTTCCTGCACAAATAACATTTTGGAGGGGGGAGGGTGGGTGGCAGGCAGGTAAGTGGGAAAACAAAAGTTCATTTGGGCTGAAATCAGCGTATTTTAATTCTTTCTGATCTTTTAAACTAGGACTTCAACCCTGCATATTACTCCACTAAATAAGCTTGGTACAAAGCACCTCACCGGCTGCTCTCAGGGCTCTCCGTGCTGGTTGGTGTAGCTCTGTGCCATTGAGAGAGGGCATGGCAAGGTTTTTGTCACCTCTCTGTGCCTGGTGGGTGAGGAGGGATGGACCCAGCCTCTTGCCCATGTTCACAGTGCCGCTGCTTCACACACACCAGGTCCTTGCATGCAGCGCCTACTGCCTGCACCGCGGTTGATGCTCCGGTTTTGCTGTGGGGCTGAATTAAACCCCTCAAAAAGCACAGGCTGCTGTTGCCATTTATTTGCTGCCTGTGCACAGCCAAGGAACAAAAAGCTGTGCCGCGGTGCAGCCGCTGGAACGCCCTATGGCTGCAGCCACTACAAGCTGTCCCCAGGAACTGCGTCCTTGCTGCAGGAGCTGCTTCTTTCATCTCTAACAAGAAGCAGAGGCAGAAGCTGCTCCGTGGGTCCATACAGCCGCAGGTCAGGGAGCAGGATGTTTGTGAGTTCCCTCCGAAGAGCTCTGCTTCCAGCTGGTATTTGCTGTGAGTTCAGTCCTTCCAGCTCACCCATCACTGTCATGTTCAGGGGTGGCAATGGGTGCCGGGACCACCCACTGCAGCATGGGACCGGTGACAGCCACGGTGTCACCAGCACCAGCTCCAGCCTGAAGGGATGCTAGCATGGGACTGGGGATGCTGACACTGGGGTCTGGGGGTACTAACACTGGGGTTTAGGGGATGCTAGCTGAGGAGTCTGGGGGTGCTGACACAAGGTTGCTGCTGTTGCCAGCATCATGCACATTTTGGGACAGTCGAGGTTTTATCACACACCTCATAAAACACAGCTGAGATACAAGTCCCCTGTCTGCCATCTTGAGGCAGGACGGTGCTTTTCTTCAGCCATCAAAGCAAGAAGACAACTTCCCTGCAGCATCATGTATGTGTGGTGGATCTGAAGCTTGGTCTGCAGCCCTGTTTTCTTGCGATGCTCATTGCTTGTGAAGTTTAACGTGAGTGCTTCCCGACATGGGCACTTGAGCAAGAGAATGAGGAGACAGCGCAGTGGATGGAAATAGCTCTGCTTTATTGTTTTCTAGTGAATCTTGTTTTCTAATGAATCCCAAAGACAGCGTGTGCGGTCGTCCTGCTCAGCTGAGAGGAAGCAGCACCACAGTCAGGTTAATTTTATGACTGGAAAAAAAGATTTCTTTCTCTCTGTTTTCTTTTGTGGGTGCTCTCTGGAGTGATAATGTGGAATTTCCTCTGAAACTCGAGCAGGGTGAAGGAAATTAATTTTCTCCTTTTTTTTCCTCTGTAGAAATTATTTCATATGCCTCGAACAAAGTGCCTTACTAAGTAGATCTGCAAGGTTTGTATTTAAACAAAATAACTCTCAGCGGTGCCATTACCATTGCTGGCGTGGGGTCAGGATGTGCTGAGGAAGAGAAGCTCTTGCAGCAACAGGCAGTAGGGACAGGCCTTGGGCTGGGCTTTCTTTGTACCGAAACATTTTACTGGAAAATACAGAATATTTATTAATGCTTCTGAAATATGAATGTGAAATGTTTATATTTAAGAGCTAGATTTATTTGACTCTGGTTATTACTTATTGCCCTCTTATAAAGCAATCAATTTTAATATACCTCTCTTAAATCATTTATTTTAAGCCATGCAATAGAAAACCATAGGGAAAAGAAAATATTCCACGTTTAATCTCCAAGGTGAGTGATTTAGTGCTTTCACAAGCAAAAGAAGGTGAGTGCATCAAGAGGACGGTTACAACAGGAGAGCGGGTTAAAGCGCAGCGCCGAGTGCAGTGCTGCTGCTCTCTGCTCTCAGGGCTGGATTCAGATCACAGCTTCTGCTGAGCATTAACAAATACTGCAATACATTCTTCCACATTCTGCACTGTTTTTACTATTCAGTTTAAAGTAAGACAAAGAGAGGGAATGTGGGGTCGGTGGTTGAGGGCCTGATCCAGAATCAGCCCAGGGAGCTCAGATGAGGCTAGGAAAACAGGCGGCTCGTTTCTCCCCCTTTTCTCCTTCATTCCCTCAGTTGGAATTCAGTGAAATGTTCACTTTTTTAGTTGCTTCTTTTTTTTTAAACATCAGCGATTTTTATTGGGTTTTATGTTAAACTGCAGTATTTGGATTAAATGACTTGTTAATCAAATTATATTCACAGTAAGTGCATGGAGCATCAAGTGATAAAAATGGTTGTAATTATTTCCCAGATTTTCCTAAAAATACATTCATGTTGCAGGAGCTTTCTGGCCAATTCTTCTTCTTTCAATTAAAAATATTCCTTTTCCTTCCCCCAAACTTCTTTCATGTCCTTTTCCTTTCTGATTCTGGGTTTGTCAGTGTAAATTAGAATTAGCTCCATTGCATTTAATCATTCAAACAAAAGTGACCATGCAAACATCGTAGGAGCAGTCTGGGCTTTCTTTGCCTTTTCTTCTAAAGCTCTATTTTGCTGATTATTTTGCTGATTATTATTAAAGCTGATTATTGCAATAGGCTGGAGGAGGTGAAGCAGCATCACTTTGGGTTTATATTTGTCTCAAATCAGTCACTTATTCCACTATCACAGTTCGAGGCTTGGTCAGAAGTGGTCACTGACCAGCAGACCCCATCCCTTGTTCCTGGATTTTTAAATGTAATATTTTATTTTATTTTATTTCATTTTATTTTATTTTGTTTTGTTTTGTTTTATTTTATTTTATTTTATTTTATTTTATTTTATTTTATTTTATATTTTCCTTACGCTGCAGCCAGTCCTCCTCCTGCCCTGGCAATTGCTTTACCCACTGCACAAACACTTCAAACCCAACCAGGGCTGCGCAGAGAAAGGCGATATGAGGCACACGGGTTCATAAACTTATAGTTTCCTCTTTTTCGTTTTCTTTGTCAATTTAACTCCCCACACCGAGGGGCAGGGCTGCGGTCAAGGGCAGGAGATGGGAATCTACCTCTGCCCTCTGCGGAGCACTCAACCCCATGTTACACTGAGAAAATACAGTATTTCCACATACTGTCAAAATTCACCCTCTCCATTGCTCATGTTTTCTTTCAAAAGCTGGTTTGCATTTCATAAAATGGCCACTCCTGAGGAAATTTAAATAATTCCCCTTTTCTCCTATATTAAAAGGAAAAAAACCCCAAAACACTAATAGCAAATGTTGCCATTTATCAAATCCCTGACATGAACCAGCCTGACTGGGAGGAATTCGTGTTATGTTTATTTACTAGGTACTCAGCACACTACGAGCTCCTCATCCTGGCAAACCACACCAGCCAGGGATGCTCCACCAGCATCATCCCCAGGGTTCAGGATGCAGGAAAAAATCCCAAAGGGACTATTGAGAGATTTTCTTTAGGTTTTAATCAACAGCTCTTTAAATCTTCAAGGTCTTAACTCCCATGTTTGCATCTCTGGAGCTGCGGGGAAGGAGTGGTCGGGGCACCCGCAGTTTAATAGCTTAAGTACATGGAAAATTGTCAGGATGTGCAAGATGCGGAGCCTGCGAAGTTACCTTGGCTTTGTGCCCCAGTGAAAAGGTTTTTCCTTTCATGGCCTTTCAGAACACCACAATTTTTTTCTACTAAACTGAGCCCTGAAAAGAGTAACTTTAGACACAGTGAAATTTCCCAATGCCGGAGCCCTTTGCCTGCCCTTTGACAGCTTCCCTGTTATTTTTCCCTTATGACAAAATATATTTGAACTGACGAAAACACCCACTTCTGCCGGGATCTGAAAAATACTGTTTCACTAAGTGAAGCAGACCCTGGTATTCGAGTTATAGACCCAAAATCTGAGGAGGTGTGTGAGCATTCGGCTTCGTCCTTGCACCAATTAATGGTGATAAAAATCCATCTGTGGGAAGAGCAAGGATCACAGCGGGGTCTTCTGATCGAAAAATGTGCCAGGTTTTCACTAATTTCTGGGCAGAAAGAATTGTTTCAAACACTTGGAATGTGAATTATTTTATTCGTTGCTGATGTGTGTTTTTGGCAACAGGAAAACAGGAAACCAGCTTGGAAAATATTAGCGAAATGGAAACCGAGATTGTAAAGTATTTCAGTCTGGAGAGCTTTCGATTTTCCAATATGCGAACGCGGCAGAAGCAGAGCTGTAAACCAATTAGAGGCAATTTAATTGAAGAGACTTCTCACGGAGGGAAGAGATCTGGCATGTATATGCTGATGCAGTAAGCGGTGAAGACAACACAACCCCCAGCACCTGTGGAGGTTATTGCTAACAGAGACAGAGCAGGGATTTGATGCAGATGTGCCCCGGCATCCACTTCCCTCCCTTCAGCTGCAGATAAAAAAGATGGGAAGGCCGTGTCATGTTCTTCCTTAATTTCTTAGGGAATTGGAGGCAGGTTTTTAATTAGACTGGTAGATATTTTGGAAGGGTTTGGGCTTACGACTGAGTCCTGTTTGGCCTAGACAGGGTATTATGCCATACACGGTCTCTGCAACAGCCCACGGCAGCATCCAGCCTGGCACAGGGGAATACGCTCCATGGCAAAAGGGATAGAATATATACTAAAAAAAAACCCCAAACCAACCAAGTAAATAAAAAAAAATAAACAGAAAAAAAGGGCAGAACAGAGAAATAAAGTGAATTTGGGAGTTTACTCCATTTATATGCACTGATGAGTCCTCACAGCACAAACCACTGGGGCTGGAGTCATGCTTCCCGTCAAGTGACCAGCCCTGGAAGCTACTCCTCATGTGCCTTCTCTCTTCCTCATTTTTCTGATGACTGAAACATAGTTAAAGCAGAATGAATTCCTGTTCACCATCCCCACTGTCCATTCGCATCCAGGGACACAGATGGGCTGATTTCATTCCTGTTTCTGGTTGGCTTCCTGACAATCTTGTTTCCATGCCGCCTCCCGGATGTCTGTTATGGTGGAACGGGGAGGGTTGGGTTGAGCTTTGCCGACTGGGTGATTTACTGCTTATCTCACACCCTTAGGAACCTTCCCAGGACCCAAACACCCTTTTGCTGGGACTTTGCCCTATTCTCTTAGAAATTCTTCCAGCCATAACAACTCCCAGGATGAAACATCTCCCTTATAAGTACTTTTTCCTACTAAGAGTACTTGTAGAGACCCTTTTCCCCCCTTGGCACACACCACAGCAAGCACTCGCAGCCCACTTTGCATCCTGAGAACTCACCAACAAATTGCTTCCACACTACACCCCGACTTCAGAAATTGTGCAGTACAAGGGTTAACCAACTTAAACGTTTAAAGAGTCATGAAATGGACTGTTTCCGCTTTCCATCTGGCTTGTATCAATTTTAAGTCAGTTTCAGAAGTACTGCTACACAATCAAAACACACAATCTCCCTAGTCAGATAATTCAATTTTATAAATGAATTACTTATGTGCCTATAAGTAAATACATTCCTAGGCAGGGAGATATTGACTGCTGTCAATGAAATAATGAAGTCCAGGGGAAGTGGCCATGGCTGGAGCTCTGGCCCCTTGGAGACATCCTTCTGGGGTGCAGTGGGGACATGGGTGGAAATGATGGGCTGTCCAGGGGTATGGGACATCATAAGCCACCACTGAGGGCCACAGTGTGGACCACAAGCAACATGAGTATGAAGCAGGGATGGACTTGACTGTGTGATTTGCAGTATCTGGGGGAAAATATGTTGAAAGAGAGAGTTGAAAGGGAGACAGAGCTCCTGCAGTGGGGGTTTAGAGGGTCCCAGCCTTCCCATGCAGTCCTGTCCCGCTTTGGGCATCCCTCAGCAAAATACTACACAAAGGAAAATACAGACTCATGGCTTCAAATTCACCCTGGGGCAAGGAAATCTGTGAGGATCCTCTGATGGCTGTGCATCTCAGGTACAGATCTTGGCCAGGTCCATGGATTTCTGCTTTCCTTCTATCCTCATTGCTTCATTTAACAATAAGCTAAAGGTACCACAAGGCCTCCGTTTGGCTGGGGACCAAGGAAGAGTTTTGGACTGGGGACCAAAGAAAGGTTTCAGACTGGGTCTGGACCTGGCTCAACAGCCAGAGCAGAGGATGGATCCCAGCTGAATTAGAGCAAAAGTTTTAAAGTGGAAAGATTTTGTGATTGACAAAAGAAACGGCAACTCTTTGGGGGTAATGTAACTGTAAAGCATGATTTTGTTACTACTTGCCCTCCAACAGCTTCAGATGGAGGTCTGTCAGGGCAGGAAAGGTCAGCAGTTCTAGATTTTCCTGTTTATGATCAGTTTTGATGAGTAGGAGCACCACATTTAAACTGAAGCTGCTCCCAGCTCCTGGCGTTCCTCAGTTCCTGGCATTCCTCAGCTCCCCATCACCCCTGGGTCCATGTTTGCCTTCTTGTGGCACCACTGGAAAACAGGAATGAAAGCAGCTTGGACTTCAACTGCAATAGCTCAGGTTGAATGGTGCTGCTCAACCATCATCCCAAATGCTGGCAGCAGTCCCAAAATGGGCAGTGCCCAGCTCATGGGGCAGGTGAGCCCCTGGGAGCTCAAGGTTTTGGGGAATAATTTGCTGTTTTAGCTACCCTGGCTTGGGAGAGATCTCTAGGCTGGATGAGTAAAGCAACTGCTGCTCTGCTGCATCCTTGGTTCCTGTCTGAGGGTTGGGAGAACCAGGGCAGGTCCGGCCCTAATCCAAGGGCAACCTGACCTTGAGGTTGTTCCAGCCAGGCACGTCCTCTCCCTCCCAGCAAATCCGGCACATTTCTGCATAATAATGCAATAAATCTTCCTTGCTGAGGGGGATGGGGAGCAAGGGTGATGTTTGCTCTCTTACGCTGCGACTCAATTGCTGAATAAATAGAGTGTTGAAAGCCTGGAGAAATTCGGAGACAAGTCTTCAAAAGGACAATTTCAGGGGGTACAAATTATAACCACAAAATCTGCATTCACGTTCTGCATCTGCAGATAATTGTAAGCATCTGTGGTGCCAAGCATGAGGGTGGGTGGGAAGAGGTAGGCAAGAGTAAAAATGCATGGCATGCTCCTCTGTATTGTCATCTGAGGTGTAAAAGCTTGGACACTGCAGGCGTCAGGGAAGAGCCACATACTCTGTACAGTGCCAGGTGAATGTGTGACTCAAAGGATATAAGAAAAGTACTTAATTAAAGAAAGTAATGAAGTGAAATGAAGTGAAATGAATAACATAAAATAAAAAGAAATAAAACACAATAAAATTATATAAAAATTAATAAAATGAAATAAAATAAATGAAATAAAACAAAATAAAGAAATAAAATGAAATGAAATGAAATAAAATAATTTGCTTTTAAATGCAAACTCCTGATGTGCTTAAATGCTATGAAGCAGACTTAGAGCATTTCTTACCCAATGCTCTCTTACCTTAGCAGGAATCAACCCTCCAGAAAACACAGAAATCCACAGTGTGCTGCTCTTTGAAAAAGACTTCTGCCTCCTCACCTTAAAAGTGCCAAATAAACAGGGCCCATTTTGTCTTTTGCTCCTTCTGTTGGTACTGGCAAAAAGAAATCTTTGGTGCTCAAGTCCTATATTTTCACCTGTGAAACTCTATGGGTGCTGACAGCTGACAGGCACTTTTACAGCCATTATGCATTTGGAGGGTAATATGCATATTTTGGCGCTTTCCTTTAGAAGGGAACTAAAGCAAGGTCTTGCCAATAGCCCACTAAATTACACCTCTAAAGATAGGGTTTTTCTGCCTTGTGATGGCTCGATCCTTTTATTATAATGTTGCAGACAAAACTGGCAGAAGTACAGTTCGACACTGCCTGAAGAACAGCTTCCGAGCAATCAGCTCTCTGCAAAGTTCAGGAGGTCCCTATTTTCATGGGGGAAGTGCTTTAATCAAGATTAATTTTTTCCAGTTTTCAGTAATTGGAGCTCTTCCTGAGTTTTCCTCAACTCTCCTTTAGGATGAAATTATCAAATTTCCATGGCAATTAACGGAGCAAGTTTGAGCATGAGGATCATTCTGTACAACGGATGGCAGGGAACAAGCAAGATTAGGTTGGAAGATCTGCGTGAAGGATGTCTACGTGATGTTGTCCCATAAAGTGCCACTCTATAACACACAATTTTTATCTGATGTGCCGCTGGCCTCATGATGCTCACAGAAATCTGTGACCTGCTCTCAGACTCTGTGGTCCATCAGTAAGACTGATACGGGCTAGCAGAAGAAAGCAACTTTGACCTGGATTTAGGCTTTAGCTGAATATCTGACAGATCTCCTTTATCTTACAGCCACCTCATGGCAAAGCCCTGGCGCAAGTCACCAGCATGGGGTGAGCTTTGCAGGTGATGGGGAAGCAGCCAGGATGTGCACCCTGACCTCAGCCACAGCCATGATGGTCTCCTCGAGGTCAGAGCGGGTGCTCAGAGGTGAGGGGCTCAGCTTGGAAAGACATCTCTGCTGACTCAGCTGCTGAATGTCCCTTCTGGGGACATCATTCTGATGACCTGAAAAGGGGTATGATCTGCCATGTACTCACCGAGATAGAACGCAGCGAGCTCTGCAGCAGTGAGGAGAGAGAAATGCGGACTGAGAGAAGTAGGGAAAATAATAGCAAAGGAAAGAAAAGCTGTTTAGTAAATGTAGGGATTGGCAGAGGCTTGCACCAGAGCAAAAGAGAATTTTCAGTTCTGTGCTTTGCAGTTCCTGGGTGTAATTATTATGATGAAGTGATAGCAGCGAGGCAGCTGCTCATAAATAATGCACCAGCCTGTGGCCAAATGCTGTCCCCTCCAAACTGAACCCCCTTCCAACACCAGCAGGGACTGACCCCTGGCCTGAGCAGCACTGTCCTCCGTGGCAGATGGGGATAGGATTTAAAACACAGGTGTGCATCCAAAGGCCAGCAAAACGCCCTCTAATTCTGTTACATGGCTCAGCACCTCATTCCTGAACCTGATGAATAAACACAACCAAAATATTTAGCAGAGGCAGCTACAGGAGCTTGGGTTTTCAAACCACACACTCCCTTGGTGGGGCTTGGGTCCTGCTTGTATTCTCCTGTGGTCTGCAGTAATGGCAGAGCTGCCCCAGCTTTGCAGCTTATGCAAGAAGCAGGAGGACACTGCCTGGTTCTCTTGCTCCATTACGTGATGCAGCATCTGGAAAAGAGAAGAACTGCTGTTACATGATGAGCAAGCCATGGAGAGCAGCTTAGGAGCCAAGAGGGAGGGTTAAGAGCAGAATAACTCAGCATCTACCACACTCTTAGAAAATATATCGAAGGAAAAAGCTCCACTGCCATCCACTCAGGACAGCAACATTTTCTCTATGGAAGACAATTCAAAGTAGTCACTGTCCTCTCTCAATGCATTTTGCATCATAGTCTTTGCCTTTGCATCAGTCTTTGGCAGTGAAGGAATCTGCTGAGGGTGATCGCAGCCTCCCACTCCTGGATGATGCTGCCAGCAAGGTCTGGGGAAAGAGGATGTATTGTGCAGGCAGGGTTGGTATGCCCAGTGCCATGAAGCCCCAGCTTCCCCATGCTGGGACCAGCTGCACCAGGCTCTGGCACATTTACTTTAAGAGAAAATATGATTTGGCACCTTCCCGAAGAGGCTTCTCGTCTTCTTTTCTTGCCTGAAGGAAATGGTGTTCCCTGCAGCAGGAGCCACCTGCGGATGCAGCCCCAGCCTATTGTGGGCTCACCCTGGCCATATGAAAGACATCATTTCTCCTCTGCATTCAGCCCAGGATTGTGTTACCCTGTAGTAATTCACTTACAGTTAGCAAACAATAAATCCTTGCACAGTTGGTTGAGAAATCTGGGCTAAGAAGGTAGGGAAGTGTATTATTAAATCCAAATGGCTCTACAGCCCAAGCCTGTCTTACTCACTTCATAGCAAGATTAACAATATTATGGGGCATGATAAATGCAGTGCTGTAATAGCTGCTCCCCAAGTACACCTTAAATAAAGTGATAGCTTTTTCAGTGAGGTTTTTAGCCTGACACTGCCTGGATGTTAGAAGAAAAGAAATTGTGAGTATTTTTCTTCCATTTCAGCACAATTCTTTTAAGTCCTGCTCTTTTCTGTTCAGGCTGGCTGGTGGCAGGGCAGCAGCTTCAGAGCGAGCCTGGGGCTGCCCCAACACTGGTACAAATCAGAGCTTTGCAGAGCAATTTGGAGTAGGCGGCTGCAATGTCTGTTGCAAAATAAATCCTTTAAAGGATGAATTTCAGACAGCAGCACTAACTTTAAGATATGTTCAACAGGCATCATGCAGGTGGGACCATGGATATCTAAGCGTCCAGATGCAGGATGCTCAGAGGTGTCACCTCCGGTTCTCTTGGCCAGGAAGAACGGTGTGGACTGTCCCTTGGTAGATGAGTTCCCCTCAGCCAGAGTGAGCTTTTGCCATTGATGATTTATAATACAGAGCAGAAAAGAGCAGAAAGCCACTAAATCCTGACATTTGCCCCTTATCGTGAGGCATTTACGCTGGCTTATGACTTTCTGTTTATCTCCCAGCTCTGCTGCCAGCTGTACCACTGAACAGTAACATTATCTGTTCAGCCTTTCCAAAACCAGCCCAGGTTCAGGCCAGCACCAAGACAAGAATATTTTGGCCTTTGTTTGGGGGGAGATGAAGACTCAAGGTTGAAAACTCTGTGACTATGTTGGCTCTGACTTGGAGTGAAAATACATAATTGTTCATCCTCATCTATGCCCCCATTCCAGTCATGCAGATATAACCTGTTCCCTTCACCTGGATGACTTCTTCACTGGCTGAGGGTCCACCAGGAGCCCAGTGCAGCCCTCGCAAAAGCAGCAGAGCTCCTGATGGAGTATCACCAATTCAGACCTGGAGCTTGGCATCCCCAGAGAGGCTTTAAACGATGCCCAGTGCCTGAGGTCTGACAACCTGCCACTTGCTTCTCCCTCCTTAGGGGCCCCTGCTCCCCACTTGTCTCCTTACTCCCACACTGGGTACTCTTTCCTAAGCGAGTTTGTCCTAGCAAGAGAACATGAATCAAGATCAACCATGCAAAACACCAACATTCTGCCCAGATCTCAACCTGTGCCCAATCCAGGCTTGCTGGGAGGTTTGTGAGGATTTAGGTAACTTTTTGAGGTCTGGTTTTGTCAGACTCTGTGTCTTTTAGCTTGGCTGAAGTCCAGAAGGAGCCACAATGAAGGCACTGAACAGGGTATGTGTTTCCAATGTACGAAATCACAAAAGGATGAGGCTGAAATTCCGTTTGCCAGCTTTTGGCATGTGCAGCCCATTTCTGCAGGCTGAGGAGGTGCAGCCCCGGCTCTCTCATGGCAAGATGTCCTTCTGCACACATGTACCATGCAGGGAGTTTTCCTTGCATCACAATCTCAGTGACTTTAGTGGGGTCATCCTGCATGAGTCCATACCTGGCCAGGCCCCTGTGCTTGTGGGTTATTTTTCATGTACAGTACAGCCCTTCTCTGTTCAGCAAAGCACTGAAGCACATGTTTAATTTTAAGCTTAAATTCACTTGTCTGTGTCTTAAATCAACGGGACAATCAATCAATGGGATTTTTTCCTTCATAAGGAGTGCAGGGCCAGAAGTTAATATGGAAAGTCATGGGCGTTTCTCCTAAAGACTAAGTTTATAAAAATGAATATTCTAGCATTGTTTTCAAGCTTATTAGCTGTGTCATGCTGTTATTGCCTCCAGTCATTTTTGTAGAAAACAAATAAACAGCAAGCATTCGTAAGTCTCAGCAATAAACTATAGTGGCAGCAAAGTTAATCTGGTGTTAATTAGGCTTGTGGAAAACTAAATCAAGCATCAGAAACCACAGATTATTTTAGGCTTCCTCCAGCATAAACACAAAGGCTTGAGGATCCATAACATATTATTTTTGTTGACAGTTTTCCACTTTTCCCCTAATTTATTTCATGTATCCGATAGGCTGCTCCTTGATTGCTTTTAGCTCTGTCTTCTTTTGGCCTCAGTGTGGCAGTTTGTTAATCCTTCCTATTTTTGTGTATTTAAGCAGGATTACAAACTTCAAATACATTGGAAAAGGAACCTGTATACAATCTTTCAAAATCACTTAAGTGGGCCAATGACAGAAGTCCCAGCCTTGCAAGTAAATACAGAACATTTCAGAAATCATCCCCAGTGTTTATTTATAAGCCATTTTTAATTACTCAGCAGGAATGAATGAAAGAACTAGAAAATAGAAAATGACAGAGGGTTTTGCATTAAGTTACAGCTCATGGAGAACAAGGGAGTGATCGCCATGCTTTCAAGTCTAGATATGTAATTATGCCCTGCTGGTTTATTGACGATCTAATAAAATTAAACTGCAAACTATTTTGCAAATAGCATGGGGATCTCTTGAAAGGCTCCATGCAGCACAGAGAAATAGCAGATGTCTCCATCCAGGGAGCGGCAAGTAAAGAAGACA
Organism: Coracopsis vasa; assembly: GCA_026283785.1. NCBI lineage: Eukaryota > Metazoa > Chordata > Aves > Psittaciformes > Psittacidae > Coracopsis > Coracopsis vasa. The sequence continues at coordinate 17,768 of JANHGB010021659.1, read as the reverse complement.
GGTAAGTCAGAGGGCAAAAAACTCACTGAAAGATGAATTTAGGGCCATAAAGGTTGAGAGAGATAGGCTGGAGCTTAGAAGCTCACTCAGAGCAGACCCAAGAGGAAGGTGCTCACCTTCATCCTCAGCATCCACCTGAGGATGCTGCAGTGTGGTCCAGTACCACTGCGTCCGCACACCCAGCTCTCTGCTACAGCTGTCCCTGGTCTAGCAGAAAATGATGGCACATCAATGCTTCACTGACTGATCTGAGATTGCAAAGAGTGAGGATTTAGGACAGAAGACAGTTGGCGCAATGACAGCCCCAAGGAGAGTCAGGACACGGCAGCCTGAGGATGAGCATGTGTCCTGGCAGGGCTCAAAATCTGGCAAGGCTCAGCTGAGCAAGAAAATTGCAGGAGATGAAAACAGCATTCAGAGCACTCCATAATCTGTATGAAATGGAACCAAGACGTTTCAGAATGGAATTGCAAATAAGGCAGAGGTGTCAGTATCTTGGTCAGCAGCCATTAGGCTGCTGGGCCATAAGGTGGTTGAGATTTCTTCTGACTGCTTTCCAAGGTTCAGCCTCCAAAGCAATACTTGCACCTCTGGCTGGAATTTGTCACAGGTTCCATTCACTGCAGGCCCATCCTGCCAGAAAGATTTCATCTGGTAAGGACCACTAGTGTGGTATTTCAAAATGAATGCAGCCATGGCAGCTACTTGGGGACTTCAGCAGCTCCCAGGCACTGGCTGGAGGCTCACCAGCAATTGGGTGATGCTGTGACACCACAACGGGGACAGTGATAGTTGCAGAAGACGGCTTGAGCAGAGATGGAGTGGTGGGTTCCCAGCATCTACCCAGAGTGTTTTATGAATGGATCCCAGGGCCAAACCGATGAGTAGGCACATGAAGTGTTGGTGTACGTCAAAGCGTTCCTGGAGCCTCCATCACTGCAGCATGGCCCAGTGACAAACAAAACATGCTACATGGCATCATAGGAAGTCAAGAATCTGTAAATAGGCAAAACACAGGTAAAATTCCAGTTTACATGAGACTGATGAATTAATCAGCAACCCCTGCTCCTGCACTTAGGGTTACTGAGGTCTTAGGGTTAATAAAACAAGACCTGCAAAGAAAATCAGCCAGAGTAACAGAAAACTGTCCAAGCTTTTCTATCACTGTTTAGCCCCAGAATGATTACAGGGTGATGAAGGAATTTGCCCCACTTCCTGGGCCACACAGCATCAAGGGTGTGCAAGGGGTAGAAATTTCTTGCCTGATAAAATCATGTTCCTTCGGCCTCTATGGTACATGAAAAGGTTACATCACATAGCAGTGTAGATATATATTACACATACACCTTCACATGGGCATGAATTTCTTGCAATTTAGTCTGTAAGCAATTTGGGTGAAGCAACAACAGGAATAACAAGCTGTGCGTCAATTTTGCACCTTAAGCAATATCCAAGGTAAGAGGCTGCTGCTTCCTTGTTTACTTAAAAAGACTTGATGATATTAAACCTGAGGACTGCATAAAGAAGAAGTTTGGCTATTTCCCCTTTCTCAGTGCCAAGATCCCTATTTCAGAATAGCCCGAAATGGGAAGCTGCAAGAATATACCTACAACACCCATATGTATGGTGCATATAACGCTTGCCAAATGCTACCAGCAGCACCATCAGACCTCACTTTTCCCCAGTGTTTATTCTTCTTCGAGCTTCTATTCCCATCAAATAGGAATATTAGATTGCCTGAGAAAGAACGGAGTGTTCATTTATTGGGACAACGTGATTTTCAAGCTGATTTGTATTAATTTTGAACATAAGATACTTTATTTGCTGATCCCGTTTCTTTCCAGGAAAAACTGAAGTCATACGACAGCAAATCATGCCCTGTCTGGTTTTGATCTCTTGGCATACTTATACCCAAGCTCCTCAAAGTAAATATTTCCTATGAAGATCATTAAGGGTGCGACCAACATGTAAGGAACAGCAACAGGAAAATACTGCTTTAAACCTAATACCACACCATGCTGCATTCATTAGTTACTTGACATTGTAGCTGGAACAGGAGAAAATAAAAAGGCATGGAGCACAACGATATTTCAGTTTGTTAAATGCTTCTGGATCAGTACAATTATCCACCCTCAGACTGCGAGAGTTCGGCCTCTGTTTAGCAAAGGCACGAGCTGCCTGTGCACTCACTGGTGCACTTTCAGGTGGGCACATAACTGTGCCAAAAGCTGTTACAGTAAGATATCCAACCTGGATACCCAGGACGTGATTTGGGAGATGATACCCGTGAAAGAGAAATAATATCCTTCTGGAGTACTGCATTCAGCTCTGGGTCCCTGAAGATCAGAAGGTTGTGGACCTGTTGGACTGAGTCCAGAGGGGCCCATGAAGATGCTCCAAGGTCTGGAGCAGCTCTGCTATGGAGACAGGATGAGAAAGCTGGGCTTGTTCAGCCTGGAGAGGAGAAGGCCCCCGGGGAGAACTTAGAGCAGCTCCAGTCCCTAAAGGGGCTACAAGAAAGAGGAAGAAGTTCTTCCCTGTGAGGGTGCTGAGGCGCTGGCACAGGGTGCCCAGAGAAGCTGTGGCTGCCCCATCCC